>JAQGCS010002197.1:0-10857 GCA_034702105.1 Fuscozetes fuscipes
TTTTGCATGGCACTTTACTGAAACTGCAAATCCTTTTAGGAGAGTATTTTAACAATACCTTTGAGGAGTTAATGAATTGTATAATTAATGTTTGCATTCAGTCAATAATAATGTTTGAATTCAACAATTTTTTCTGACATCGAATTTCTAAATTTCGAAATGTTTCGGATTAAAAATTTGATTCCATCCTAATCTCTAATTCAGATATTTTTTTAATTGTAAAAAATTGTTATGCTAATTTCCTGCTAATTATAATATAGACATCGGCAGGGTAGTTAGACCAAAGCTCTCTGAACTGGCAAACCTCCAAATACCCCCTTAAAATGCGGGTTTCCTTTATTTTATCCTAAACTGCTTGAAACAAGAATTTATAGCAATTTAAACTAAACTTAGTTAATTTGGGACGAGTTTAATATAAATTTAAGAAAAATGACAATCATGTTCGATTATCTTGCTCCCTTTTTGATCCTTAGATTTTGTGAAAACATTTTGGCAAATCACTCAAACCTAATACTAAATTTAGACTAGTTTGGTTATTTTCATTATTTATTTTACATGATTGTTCAAGTTATATTCTATAAATTCCTCTAAAAGTTCATTTACTTTTTAAAATATCTAGGCCATTAATATTTTATTTATTTAAACTTGATAAACCGATTATTTAGTAGATTTATTTACAATTTTACAATTTGTAGACCCAGCTGCATTCAGTTTGGCCAAGGGATGGGCAAGGGAGTATTTTTTATTTGCCTCAAAATCAACTTAAATGACTTCTCAAATGACCTCTAAATGATTTTTCGATGAAAAAAATTGTTGGTTCCCCCTAGATTTCCGAAAAATTGTTATTCAAATCCGAGGAATTTAGACACCACCTAGATTTTCAAAAAATTTTTCGAAACTTTACGGAAATCTTTGGTCACTTACTTGATGTCCAGAGTTCGGTAAAATTGTTATTTTGTTGATCCGAGCATCCCTTCAAACCCCAGTAGAAATAACTCCTTGCCCAACCCTGGTTTGATAATAAGTTAGAACTTTTATTCACAAAACAAAATTTAATGTCTACGATAGCCCCTTGCTCAGTTTGATTAGAACATTGAATTGCATTGTCTAGGCTCAGATAAAATTTTAATTTATTAACAATAGTAAGCAGGAAGTTTTGATTGTTAGCTGACATATGAGTGCAATAACAACATTGCCATTAAGTCGATTGCATTATCATCTTTTTCGGTGCAATTTTGTTCAAAAACATCCACAGAGACTAAAAATATGAGCAAAAGAATACTTATATAACCTTGATTTAACATTACTCCAAATTTTTTCACTATTGAAAAATAATAATTCACAAAATGATTAACAATTTTGTTAAATAGTGTTTTCGTTTGTTTATTCAGTTGTTTATAATTTTAATCAGTGATTGATTTGCAAAATTACAATTATGTAGCGCTAAATACTCAGTACATTCCAACCTTTTTTACACCATATTTTACCTGGGTATAATCCCTCGTCAAGAAAAATGGAAATATTTAAAAGAAAATTTTCAAATTTCTATTATTTATTATTTAATATAGAACTTAATTAATAAACCATGAGTATCTATCAATTTAACCAGATTAGTCTTTTAGACCAGATTAAGACTTTACTATGAGTGCATATTAATGAGTATTCGTGTGTATTACTTGAGCACAGGGATCGGCAGCTCTAGAGAGGATCTAGGGGTAGTTTTTCAAAAAATTTCTAGGTGGGGGGGGGGGGTCTAGGGAGGTGGTAAGGTTAAAAATTTTCCACTAAACACAAAAGGGGAGTGAGATAAAAATTTTCCGCCTTGCTTCGCTTGGTGGCACCGAGGGTATACCTGTAATGTTAAAATTTTCAAAATTCTAGGGAAGGGTAAAGCCTAAATTTGCGACTTTAAGAGGGGGTAAAAGGCCTTCCTCCTCCTCTTGGGCATCCCTGCTTGCGCATAACTAGTATTATAATCAATAACTTTTCTTTAGTCCCTACCTCGTTATAATCCCTCAATTTATTTGAACCAAGTGAAAAATAATTACGAAAAGTGACTTTTTCATAAGGATCATATTTGCTTCTTTTTGATGATTTGGCTAGTATCATTTAGTATAACTTACTTTACAAACTGACGTTCAGAGAAACCAAATTTTATCTAAAGATCTAAAATACCGTTTTATTTAATAGTAAAACATTTGATATTTTATTACTTTAAATGTGTTATTAGATTATTCATAATATTATTATTGAGATGAAACTGGTGTACAATCTGTGGCTCCCATTCCCTTCAATTTAGCCGAACATTCATCAAATTGTGGATCTTTGCTAACTTGTTGAACACATTTACAAGCACCTTTTTTCACTTCTTCTAAACATTTGACTGGATCACCCATTTTATTGCCAGTCTCCATTAACGATTTTATGTCTGGGCTTTTATTCACGAAGCACGATCTTACTTCGTTTATAGCTTCTCGCTCAGTTTTATTAGTACATTGAAGCGAATTTTCTAAATTAAGATTTAATTTGATAACAAAAACAATCATGGTGGTTTTGATTAATATTTTATAGGAATAATATGAATTGTTTACCGCATAACAAGAATTTCAATGTTTCGATCGCATTATCATCTCTTTCGGTACAGTTTTCTCCAAAGACAGCCCCAGAGGCTAAAAATAAGACAAAGAATATACTTATATAACCTTGCTTTAACATTACTCCAAAGCCTTTGGGTATTGAAAAAATAATGATTCACCAAAAATAATGATTGAGACTTAAACCAAATAGTGTTAAATAGTGTTAAAGTATGTCTTCGATTGTTTATTCAGTTGTCTGTAATTTTAATCTCTTTTGAAGGCATACTTTGATGTTATGTTGAATTGATGTGCAAAACGAAGCTAGGTTAATGTGGTGAATGTAAAAAACTAGACATTTAACAAAATGGAAAGTACCTTTTTTGGTAACGATCATGTTTGTCAGTTTTTGCTCATTATGCTATATTTGCCTTGATCTTTTTGCTTTGAAATGACGGCATCTTATTATGAGCTGCAAAACAAAACTCAGTTTAATTGAAAGCATAATAAACAAAACAATCGCTTAAGTGATGAAAATTGGTTCTCATTATAGTCTTTGCTGTCTTCATCAATGACCTAGTTAGTTAGTTAGTTAGCTGCTCGCAAAGGAAATGTTAAAAATAACAAAATTGTGAACATTTCAAACTCATATTATTATTATTATTGTTTATCTGATTAGTCGTTGAGATTAATAACTGACAGAAAGTGTTATTCCTGTCGTCTCTCACATAATGAAACAAATTCTTGTTTTCTTTTCTTCAACTCTTGTTTTCTGAGATAATATTGTCAATAAGTGAGTAAGGTCTTATTGGTCTCATTAGTCTCGCACATAGTCTTAACTCGAATGCACAGATGAAATGTATTATTCAAAGACGGAAACTGGAGAGCATTTGATTGACTTTTGGCTTAAGATTTTAGGAAATGTTTTTTGCAATTCTCAGACAAAAACCTGATTGTATTGAAACCAAAGTGAATGACAAAGAATTCCATTTTTTGCACAAAACAGGAAAAAAGATGAGAAAACTGAATGAGTTTTGTGAAGAGAAGTGCAAAACGTTTTTCTCTTTCCTTTCTTTTTCTCAAAAATTGATGTGTTTTTTGCGACAAATTCTTAACTTTTTGTCAAATGGTTTAAAATGAGTTTTTTGTTGTAATTTCAGATATAAATCACTGATTGAGTCGCGAAAGAGTGACTCTTCTTCACAGTCTTTACAAAATGCCAGTAATAGTAATGCAATCAAACAATTGTCTAAAGAGTCGACGGGACAGGACTCGAGTGCCGAACAAAAACAACGAACAATTATTGTGAAGAATACACCTGTTTGTGGCTCTGCACCTAAAATAGATGTGCTATCGTCGGCGCAATCGCTACCCAGTCCTCCATCAACTGATTCTTCTGCGCCAACTCTAAGTGTTATTGACTCCAAATCTTTGCACAGAATATTAGAACAGAAGTCCCAAACATCACCGACAGCAGAGTCGAGCCATGTATCACAGTCTAACTCAAGTCAGATGTCGCCCTCACCTGTGAAAGTAGTGACCGCATCCACTCCTACTTCTTCCTCTTCAACTAAAGCTCAGCACTCATCACATGTGAACAGTGAGCCCAAGAACTTACGTAACGGTAATAATAAAAACAGACCCCTTTCAGCACCCGAGGCATCGATCGAAGAGTTTATTGTTCATCAACTCACTGATGACGAAAAGGCTATTCTTCAAAATAGTTGCCGACACACCACAAAAGAAGAACAACAAATGGGAGCTAAGAATATGAATACAAACGGCAAGAATAGTGCCAATGGTTCCGGTAATGCCACCGCCAGTCCCGACAATACTCCAAATAAGCCGAGACCGGGAAACGATAGGCCCAAACCAAGGATTATAACTGTGTCCAAACCACTGCCAAAACCGGAACAAAAAGCACCCGAACCCAAGTATGTGAACGGAAAGCTAGTGTTCGGACAAATGCCGGTTAAGCCATGTTTGGCAAAAGGCTCAGTCGCTGAGAGAGTTCTTCTGTTCGAGAAGTGCCCCGAAAAGACTTCTGTGACTAAAGTTAAGAAGACTGACAAAAGAGACAAAATCACTTACAATAAGGTCGGGCAGTGGATGAAACTCAACGACAACAATAATAACAAGGTAAATTTCCATCTATTTTCAGATCTCTCTTTAAATTCTCATGCGGTGATGTATTCTTGAATTTTTTATTCTAAACTATGTTCACAGAATGTACATGTAGAAACTTTGTGAAAATGTGATCAGTAGTTGATTTGTGTGAATCATTTCTCAAATTATGCTCTTTTAAAATTATTTTTAATTGCATAGATGAGTTGAATAATTTAACATTTATTTTACTAAAACAATCTGTTTTAAAGGTGAGTTTAACAATAATTGCAGCGAAGAAGTGTTGTAATCAATAAAAGATAGTTACTTATAATTAGCATAAGTTCTGAGAAAATCCGTTTAAAGAATAATTAGCGAAATGTAGTTCAGGTTTGGCTTAAATATCAAGTCTTATATTCTGTGAACTAAATCTCGTATTTATTAATATCTTTTGCGACTCTATATTCTTATTCTTTAACCACAAGAAATAAATTTCATTTTCCCACAACTGGTTTGCTATAATGCACTGAATATTCGCATAACTGTTATCACGATTCAAATATAATAAAAAATCGATTTTTTAGTCTCGAATTACATATTTTTACAACAATGGGTTTAATTCAATTTGTTCGGAATGAACGGCATATTCAGACTCGAAATAGTGCTTCAAATTGAATAAATAACAAGTTATAACTCAAATATAGCGGAACTCTTACTAAAAGTCGAGTTATTATTAGAAATGAAAAATTCGTGAAAACGCGAAAAAAATAGAAAAATATTTATCATTCATATAAATGTTAACATATTTATGCCTTTTGACGAAAAAATGTTTTCATAAACAGTTAAGAATATATTTCGCAAAACAATTTCATTGGCTTTTTTCAAATCAGACATTATCAAGGTAGTTCAAAGAATAAATTCTCGAAAATGCCTGAAATTGAATCCGGTTAGAAATCAAGTGATCTAGCATATTTAAAGTCTTATTCAGTGTTTTTTATTAGAACACAGTCTATGGGATTAATTACACATTTTGTACAAATTAATTATTACTCAAGTGTTTTACGAAATTGAGCTAAAGATAACATTTGGAGAATTAATTAAATTTACATAAACTTCTTTAAGTCTGGAATGACATTGAATTCGAGCCTCAATTCCTTTGGAGAACAGAAAGCCATTTGAAAATTGAATGCATTTTTTGAGTAAATATTGGCTGAACTCAACTTTTCTTTCCAAATGACTGAAAATTGTTTCTTTGATTCGCGACTTGTCTTTTAAAATGATATGAATTTTATTAGTCTTCTCCACAAAAACACTTTTGAAATGAATTCAAGAAAACTCTTGTTTTTACTCAAATGAAATTCAAATTTTGATTTTTAAGCGAATTTCCAAATTTTAATTAATATATTTTTTGAGTAGATTTGAGATAATAAATCAATTTTGACTTAAAAGAGCAAAACTTATGCCTATCTTTTATTAATAGCAATGAGGAAGTCCTGTGTCTGAAGAGAGGCTTTTAATTGAATCAAAGTTTGATTGTCAACAAAATTGTGTGAATAAACACAATTTTCAGCAAATATTTTGCTTAATTAGTACAGAAAAATGTGTGAATTCTTCAATTAAAAGTGATTATGCAACTCACTCATCTTATTTTAATTTTGTGCCAGGGAAGTCCATTTGAAAAAACCGCAGCGCAGACAAATTACTCCAGTTATGTCAAAAACGTTTTAAAAAGATATTAATATCTTTGAATAAAATTAACTGGATGAATCCAAAAGTTACTAAATTTCATTGCGTGACCAAGTCAATTACTAAAATTAAATTTACCAAAACTTTTGAGTGATTTAACCCCTAAGCCTTTTGGCTTATAAATGGTGAGACCAAATAAATTGCCTTGAACTCACATGATCTAATGGTGGGCATCCCTGTGGTTTGAGGCAATCTTATAATGGGTTAATTACCCAACATTTGCATTGTATATCATTGTTCTCTGAAAACTGGGCGAAACAATTGCCAAAAGTTGTGCCAAAATACTTATGAAACACTTCATAAACTTATATAATATTTGTCTGACTGTTGTATCACTTTATGCGGTTCTCCGACAAAGTGTTCAAATTTGTTGCCAAAAGTTTTGCTCATTTTCTCAATATATGTGCTATTCTTTGACTGAGACTTTTCGCAGTCATTTTTTTATATTATTGCAAAACATATCCAATATTTCGTTTGAATTTTCTTTAACTCAGAGTTTAAATAGACTTAAAACAAGTCGTTCGTCGTATCTCTGCTTTGTATGAAATCTAATTTTAATCAGTCATCTGAGAGTCGCCAACAGTATTGCAAACAGTAAAACAAAATTTATCAATGAATCTACAAATTGCAAACATAATTATAGTAACCTAATCAACAAATACAAATAAGAACCTAGACACTTATATAATCAATAACCTATAAGTAATCGATTTTAAAATGGGCTAAAGTTGTGAAGATCCTGAACATATAAACTATTTTTGGAATATTTTTTTAAGGAACTAATTGATTTTTTTGCCTGAGAACTCATGTTACTTATGTAGAGCCACAACCGCTCATCTCTTTCGTGGAACCATTCCTTTCTTTTTATGATCGACATAAGAATGTGACCATTCCTTTAATATTATCTCATCTATCTATTAGTCTTAATGTATGAAATGTTTCTTTTCCGTTAATCGGATCCCAAGATTTGCGATGCACTCAATAGTCTGAAAATTTGTTTCGGATGAAACTTATCTGAAGACTCGTAATTCGAGACGTCTTTTCTCAATACAAACGTTGCATTTATTCAGTCTTTTCTGTAACTCATTTATCTATTTTTAAAATAAAACTATTATTTTGTTTTTAAAATAACTTTTTCCACAAACGGAGACAATCGACAAATGAGAGCCATTTTTGATTTGTTATAAATTTCACACAAATTAGCCCTGAACTTAATTTTTGTTAATTGATTGACATTTAATTTTACTTTTCCTCACTCTCTCACAGAATGATACAATACCCCGAAGATTCTCTCGATCAAATTCACTGACAGGAGCATGTCCTCCTGGCCAATTACCGAAATTCTATTACCCAGTAGGTCGTCCATATTCATCTCATGAAGTCGAGTCCCAGATTAGGAAAATTAGTGGTGTTTTTGAAAGATTCCCCTCAAGAATAGTGGGCCGCAAAGAATTCTCTACAATACTCAAAATTGTTGGCCTTCCTCTCTATTGGAAAGAACCACTGTTTAGGGCTGTCATCACAACAAACATTAATAATAATAATAATAATTTAAATAATAGTGTAAATAATGGTAATACGAATGGAAACGGAAAAAAGGAAGTCATTAGTTGTGATGCGTTTGTCGACTACTGGAAAAAGTAATGAAACCCTTATTTACATTCATTTGTTTTAATTTGTTTTTGTCGTTTCTGAATGTCTTGCATAATATAAGGCCGTCGAACGATACGACTAATAATTTCGTTGATTAGCTTTTTGTGCCGTCAGATAAGAGCCAAGAATTTTAGATAAATTGAGTTTTTATTGTAATTTTGTTAAATACTAATCCTTCGGTTTATTTGGATTTATCACTGATTAGAGTCATATCGAGTTGTTATGACAACACTTCCCGTTTCTTCAAAATTATGACCTCTGGTCAACGCAATTATCTTTTGCCCGAAGATTTTGGGCCAATGATTCAGGATGTGATCGATACTCATCCGGGTCTTGCTTTCCTCAAAGAGGCCGAGGAGTTCCACTCGCGATATGTTCATACAGTGATAGCCCGGATCTATTATTGCGTTAACAAGTCATGGACCGGAAGAATCACATTACCAGAGATGAAAAAGTCCAACTTTTTACAAGTGGTGTCTCTTCTGGAAGAGGAGGACGACATCAATCAAATCACAGATTACTTTTCTTACGAACATTTTTATGTAATTTACTGCAAATTTTGGGAACTCGATAAAGATCACGACCTTCTCATTAGTAAATCTGATCTTGGTAGACATAATGATACTGGTCAGTTTCGTTTATCAATTCAATTAGTTCTATCAATTGATTCGCATTTTGTGTCTCAATAGCAATATCTTCGCGAATGATTGACCGCATATTCAGTGGTGCCGTAACTCGGGGCCAGACTCGAAAGGATGGACTCATGACTTACTCAGAGTTTGTGTGGTTTTTATTGTCTGAAGAGGACAAACGTCATCCGCGATCTATTGAGTATTGGTTCCGATGTATGGACTTAGACGGCGATGGATTCCTTTCGATGTATGAATTGGAGTATTTCTATTCCGAGCAAATGAAACGAATGGAAGCCATTGGTATCGAAGCTCTTCCTTTCAATGACTGTTTGTGTCAGGTTTGTACTCGACTACACTCAATCTATATCCCGCCCATTATTCTAAACCCCATTTTTGATGATTTATTAATTGTTTGTCATTTAAATCATTGATTGATTGGACAGATGTTAGACTTAGTCCGCCCCCACACGACGGGCAAAACCACATTATCAGATCTGAAGAGATGTCGATTAACGCCTATATTTTTCGACACGTTTTTCAATTTGGAAAAGTACCTTGATCACGAACAGAGAGATCCGTTCGCTTCGAGTCGTGATGAGGACGGCCTCACAATGTCTGATTGGGACAGATATGCGGCTGAAGAGTACGAACTATTAGTCGCCGAAGAAAGTGCTCAACAAAACACTCAAAAGTAATTAAATCACAAATCATTTGACCCCAAAAACGGATCATTAGTTTAACATATTTTTGACTAAAAGTTCACAAAAAACAAAACAACAAATGTTTGTCTGATTTGCTATTAATGACTGAATTGTTATTTGATTTAAAAGTTTATTGGACTTTACCGGTGAGAGCGGTCTCAATGAGTATATGATCGCAAACCACAACAAATTTGGTTTACGTGCGCGTAATGTCCAGTCGGACGGCTATACCGACGAAGACTATGACTATTGCGACACTGATGACAGTGATTACGCCTATTAATTAATGATTAGTAGATTATCTAGATCAGTCGCTGGTTACAATCACATGCGTCCATTGAAGGCTTAACAAAGCCATCCAATGACCACAACATTCATGTGCTTATAATCAGTGATTAGTTTTAAATAATTACTAATTAGTAACACAAATGTATTAAACTATATTCAAGTGAATCGAATTTATTATCAAAAACTTTACTCGACTCAAAGTGAGACCACTGTTTGTCTACTCGTTTCTAATGTTCTGTTCTTTCTGTGAATTAATCTCTTTTTCTATTGAATCGGAACTCTATTTGATTTGTGAAACACTTCTCGAAACTCTTCTCAAGTCTATGGAAAAGTCACTCACTTTTATCTCTTTCTCTGTTTTTCTTTTTTTTAATAGACTTTTATTATCGAATGTATTAAAAAATATTTGTTTTTAGTCTTATTTAATGCAAACTTATATTAAACTATTCGTGTATTTAAAAGATTTTAATTATTAATGTTTGACAACTAATAAAAACTTTTATTAAAACAATTGTTTTAAAGTTGACATAAATGCGCGAAATTGTCGACAAAATCAATGATTTGGTCGAAACTGACAATGACTTAGACCTGAGTCCAACTCAACTCTCAATAACTTATTATAATTTATTCGAACCTTTTGTTAAATTTACAAAACTTGTTAATTGAAAATATTTGGAAAGACTGTACTATTAGGTAATCCCACTAAAGCTCCCACAGACTTTTAAATTTCGTTTAAAGAACAATCATTTCTGATCGACTGGTTCACCAAGATTAATCAATCAGTATTTTTGATTGCTAAATGTATTCATTCACACTCAGACTTGATTATGTGGTATGTATCAAAATTCTATCGGAACTGTCGGCAATATAAAATTTCGGGTAATAGGGGGTCATGTAGGGTAACATTGTGATCAGGGAAATTGGTACTATTACCCTATGCTGGGATTCTGTCTAATAGCACTAGTCTTACGGCGACGGATTCCTTTCGATGCATGAATTGGAGTATTTCTATTCCAAACAAATGAAACCCTTTTAAGTTCAGTAGTTGAAAGTTACCTCGGCAATTTTTATGAAGAATACAATAGTAAGTGTTATGATCTATAAGAAAAGAACATTATTTAAGAATAAAGTTGATAATAGAAAGTGTTTAGATGACTATAG
>JAQGCS010002198.1:0-10850 GCA_034702105.1 Fuscozetes fuscipes
TCTCTCTCTCTCTCTCTCTCTCTCTCTCTCATCTTGTGATTCTTGTATTTTTTTGTCAGAATTATATTGTTTTGAAAGCGAATGAGAGAAGGGCTCAAATCTAATGTAAATACGATGAAAATGATTGAAAAGATAGAAGAGATGAAAACGATATACAAACTATAAAAGCTTTGTTTGACTAAAAATAAATATACATTTTTGCAAATATTATGTTCTAATCGAATATAAAAATTATTAACTTTTACAAATGTTTTCATGCATACTAGATCAATTTATTCAAAGTACATCTAAAATTCACATAATTTAATAGTCAATCACTCGAAAAATCATTCATTCATTCCCTGTTTGCTCTCATTTTCTAAGAAATTGATTCACAAAAGTCCAAAACTAAAAGTATACCTAAAAGTATGTTTCAGTGCTTTTTCATTGAGTAAAGCATTTGCAGCAAATTATCATTTCAGTAAAGCGTCAATTGATTGACTAACCTGCCTCAAAATTAAATGTTCTTTTATGATTTAATTATTGCAAGCCAAATGCAAGGTAATCCATTGAAAATAATTTATTCAAGCTAGAAAAGGTAAAATTTATAAAGATGACAATTATTCATGGTAATAATTATTGTTTTAATTCATGAAATGTGAAATTTTGGAAAATTATTTCATTAATCAAACGGTTGGCTATATTTGACTGCATTTGAAAGTAATTCCTCAAAGCGTTTGTAATTCATTCGCTAACATGAGATCATTTGAATCACTGAAAGACTACAATGAAAACAATAATTTATCGTTTTTTCCAAGTTTATAACTATTTGGAGCAACTCATGGATTATTGAATCTTCAAATAAAGTTATTCTACTGAAAAAGCAATAAATAAAATATTAAGCATTGAGTGAAAAATTTTCAGTGTATTAACTGAGAAAAGTATTTGAAAGCGTCAGTTGTAAGCCTTGAGATCATTTCAATTGAACAAAAATCAATACCAAAACCCATTTAAGTTATGTTTAAAAAAAATAGTCACAAATGCCTTCTGTTCCTAATGAAAAACTATTGTCTGACTCTAAGTTTGATTATCTCAATGATTGCTCTTTTGTCGTGCAATCAAAATAATCTTAGTATTGATTTACATGAACTGCAAATTGACTAATGATTGTTGTTATGAATGTTGACATTTCAGGTGAAGATATGGTTTCAGGTGAGTACAAAAGTTTTACACTTTTGATGCCAACAAACTAATAGAACAATTGAAAATCGACGCACAGAATCGAAGGACCAAATGGAAGAAACAGGACGGCATTTCCAATACTGAAGCCGCAGACTATAAGATCGGTGGCGATAAACGACCTAAAGATCAATCGATATCTCATAAAACAAAAGCAAATAAATCAATGAAAAACAATGCGAATGGAAGCAGTAGTGCAAAACATACTCAGGCGCAGAGTCTGGTAAATGTGTCGAATGTTGGACAGACCTCTTCTTGCAGTCAAACTAGCGATGAAACGGTTAAGAATATTAGTCACAACAGTAACAGCAGTTGTAATTCGAGCGTAAAAAATGTGACGAACGCGACGACAACCGCTTCTAATAAATTGAACGCCAATTATGACATTGAGTTCAAGAATGAAATCGATGAAAATGACTCAACAAGTCCCCGCTCTCTTAGAATCGCTGACCAGGACATGGACACAGACTCCGACAGAGACTCATCCATGTGCTTCGACAACGATGAAGAAGACGAACAAATGGACGACAGAGAGGACAGCCTACAAAACAGACAAATATCAAATACTGGCTCTCAAATCAATGAGTTTTCAGTTAATATTAATAATAAGGAGAACTCTCCGTCTGTGAGTTCTGATGAAAACAGACCACTCGATGGTGACTCCAATCGAGTCTATCGGTTGGAAACTTGCGGTGAGAAGAATATTAACGGAATGACAAAGACTTTCATTTCTGATTTGCACACTCTATGATTGAGTGGTGTTTACCACAAAACAAAATTAAACTTAAGTTTTAATCAAAGGCAATGTCATAATTGCTTTAATTATGTCATATGTTTCGCACAACTGCCTTAACTCATCAAAACTCGTCCGCAATCATCAGAAACAAAACAATTTTTCAAATAATTCACAATTTTTGTGTTCCAATCACTGATATATAGAATACATGAAAGCATTTCTTATAAATACATAGAATAATATGATTTGAGATTCTTGTGATAGATGTACAGTAAAACAGTTTTACCTATAAATATGAGTGAAAGAATTGTTGCCAAATATTATGGTTTATTCTAATTTAATGCAAATATTTTTACGTCAGTCCTCTTTATATAATTTATTTGTGGAAACGCACCGAAAAGTAGTGAAAAGCTGAGCCATTATTAGAGAAAGTATTAAAAAGACATCGATTGTCGAGCATTCAATTGGAGCATTCAATGGGAGCTTTAATTAATTTGAACTCAAAATGAGAAAACATTCAAACGTTGTTTACTTTATAATTAATAGGTTTTTATTTGTCAGAAATGAGAGAAATAGTTAATCATTTTGAATGAATTTATTGCACACATCATATAATTCTTCACAACTTGTAATTCAGTGTAAATCTTAAAGCAGTTAATCTTTTCCATAACAAACATATTTAACAAAATTATTGGTCAAAAATATTTCCATTCATTGCAATCAATTCCCATATTTGTAAAAAACTATTTATTCTGAATATGAATTCCATTCCAATCTATCATAAGTTAGCAGACAAAAGCACCATGCTGATTATAATACACAATTTTTATGGAGTTTCGTCAACAAGAATGAGATGGCATTTATTTAGTGCCCCTACAAGTGATTGTCAGTCAAACTGAAAGCCTTATATTGAGTTTATGTATAAAATAACATTACATTTATGTTAATATATTGTAAATCTGTATAAAAATAAGTTATATTTAATCGAAGTGATAGTCACAAAGTGGGGTAGGTACTTTCTATATATACTTTCTGTATATATCTATAGAATCGCAACAAATTGATAAAATAATACAAATTGTAATTTTCAACAACAAAAAATACTCAGACCTAGATTCACTCTGAATATTTTGATCAAGGAAACTTGGTAACTACCTCATATATTTAAGCTATTAAGTGGCAATAATTTAATAAAGATAGATCTTGCTGCCTTTGGCCAATGAACTTAATTGTAGCTTAAAAGCCATAAAAGTGTTGTCAATTAAAGTAATATCTGAGATGTAATGACAGAAATGAAAGCATTAAAATACAAACATTTGAATCGATGGCCAAAACCACTGATAAATGAATGAATAGAAAATCGACAAAAAGAGCAAATCGTTTGACCACTTCTTGTGATCATAAGTTTTGATGAGTTCTTAATTAGATTTTCTATAAAAACATGTTTTCAATGACTCAGATTTGAAACAAAATCAGCGAAACTGAGTCTGAAAGCCATTTGCTTTGTCGACACTTTACGGTTAAATTAATTACTTGGAACTCATCTGAAATAATGAGCAACTTCATTTTTCAAATTCATTCGAATAAACTGACATAAAGCCATTAAAATTCTCGGAAAGCGTCAAAATTGAAGTGAAAAAATAACAATTCAAACTTAAATTAAAAATCCAAGTACTCTCTCAAGTATTTTTCAAACCTCAAATGAATCTAGAACAAATGTGCTAATTTAATTAAGAATCAAAATATAAGCTAATTCTCGTCAAACACTATATAAATAGCATTTATTTGAGTCATGAAAAGAGAGTTTTTTTAAAAATATTTGTCACTTTCTTACTTCAAAACTAATCTTTTGAGTTAAGACAAAAAAAAGTTATTTTTAAAGAGATTTAGAATTATTAAAGAATTCAATTCTTATCCAAAATATCAGACGTGAAAACAGAGTCAGACTTTTTCGCAATAAATGAGATCCGAGTCTTTACACACAAAGAGTGAGCGCTTCAGAGGAAAGCAAAGAATGTCTGAGTATTTAAGCGTCAATTAAGTCAACGATCGCTCGAAATGAGAGACAATTTGAAACAAAAACCTAAAACTCATTTAATTTTAGATTACATTAAATGAAAAATTGTTTTAAAATTCTTTAAGAAATAGTGAAAACGTGACGACTATTTGTTTGCATTTAAATACACGATTGAAAACAAACACTGAATAAATATCACATTAAATGACATAAGAATCACCTCATTATTAATTATTTAGATCTAACCTACAATCAAATGAAAGACTTGTATTTTAATTATATAAACATTTATATAGATTTTTGTCAATACATTTCTCTTCAGTCGTTTATTGATTTCGATGTCTATATCTGACGCCTATTAAGAGGTTTAGAGGTTTTATCGATCATTTTGTGCTTCCTTTACATCATATCAAACAAAGTGTAATATAATTTCAATTAATAGACTTTTTGGCCATTTCTCACACTTTAAGGCAATTATTATTATTATTATTATAACTATTAATACATTTAAACGCAAAATATTAAGTGATTTGATTATAACACCAAAAACTACTCATTAAATAAGAGATTAAATATAAGAAAACAGTTATTTTAGAACTCAATTAATCACTAGTTTATTGCCATTAAATATGTGCCAAACAATTACTAAATTATTATTTAATAAAAAAACAATTATTTAAACAAAAGTTTTAATATTTTTTTCTTCAATGAAAAAGTCATTCAATAAAATGAGTTTAAAATCAATAAAAATTAGTTTTGGCCCATATTCTGGTCGGGTATATGTTTTGTGATGAGAGCGGACTCGATATCTTTGAATCCCTTTTCAATGTTTTGAATCTTTTGGGAATAATTCAATTGATTTCTTAATTTAACGATTTGTTTGTTGTGATGAATACGAAGGGCTTTAAGACATCCTCTGATAGTTCCCGACAAATGAATTATTCGGAAAACACAGTCCAAGTGTTGCACACGTCGTATGAATGGCAGTGCAGTCAACGAAAGCCGACAATTATTGCGTTTTGTGGCCAACACTCCGGTTCGGGTCACTTCGTTGAAGCGCTTCAGTTGAATGGTTTGCATGACTGACCCGAACCCGAAGTCGCCGTACAGTTGGCCCACAGTTTGTTTGATGGTCTCTATTATATCTCTTTCACTGATCGATAACTTATCCAGTCTTTCATTATTTGGTAAGATTTCAAATGAAATGTAGCGACGCTTTACGCGAACCATAATTTATAAAACTTTAATTCAATTCATTTATGTTTTCATTTTCAAAACAAATGTGAGTTTCAGTGTTTTGACGACAAGAGTGACGTCTTTTGTTTGTAATTATAAACACTTCAACAGAATCTCAATCCTTAAAAGAGTTGTGAATTTGTTTGAGAGATAGCACTGCAGTGCTTACAAACGAATCACAAAATTCCTTTCAAAGCTCACATCAAACCAAAATAGCTTAGAATTTCAATCTGAGATAAGGAAGAGGGGTATTTCATCTTGGGTATGAGGGATGCTCGAATCGACAAAATAGCAATTTTACCTAACTCTGCATAAAGTAAGTAACCAAAGGTTTCGGTAAATTTAGAAAATTTAGAAAGGTCAATTCTCGGATTTGAATGACAATTTTTCGGAAATTTAGGAGGATAAAAAAATTCGCCTAAAAATTGCTTTAGAGGTCACTTAAGAGGTCATCAAGTTGACTTCAAAACCATTTAAAAATATACCCCTTACGCACTTCTGATTTCAATGCATAATAGATCGAAAACGACGAGAAATTGATTGATTTTCCTAAATAATACATGTCCTGAAAGTACTTGGAATTCCTTAAAAATTAAATAACGCAAACCCTTTTATAATTTTTAAGTAATAGTTTGGAGTAAAATTTTATTTTATATGACAAAGTTTTCTGTAAAAATTAATTTTTTAATGTCATATAAACATCTTGGTGTAGTTTTGATGTAGAGATCTATCGTTTTTCCTCCATTTTAGGAGCGGTCATTGCAATTTCCAAAACAGATCTTATGATAAACTATGTGTGTAATCTATGTTAGCCTCTGTTGATCATATTCAACGAGTTCTTCATTCATAACCATGTTTCATAAAGTATAAACTTCTAGCTATTTGTCAAAATTTGCTATTTTGCACATTTTTAGATATGAGTTGTCTCACTTTTACTTTAATGGCCAAGCCAAGTGTAAGCTTAATTGCTTTAGATACCATTCAATATTAAGATATATAAGCTCTAACTTGGTCGTAAAACAATCGTCCTGGTCGCGCGCATCGCGCTTGGAAAGTCAGTTCGAATACTTTTAAGACATGTATTATTTGCTGCAATTTACGGAGAAAGTACCCTAGAGTTTGATTCTGTCAATAAAATCCTCTGAATCTCCATTTATTTCACTAATTGTTTTCTTATAGTCAACGTATAATAAGCTGTACTACAAATTGTTGCCACCAATTATGTTAAAGAAGTGTATGCCAGAGTTCGCGAAGCTAGCTAGGGGTATTTCCAAAACTTTTCGACTCAATTGGTATTTTAGCTATATCCATTGAGCCCCCTAGTTTTTCGACTCTAGGGGGGGGGGGTCAGCGAGCAACACCCCTTGGACATCCTTGATGAGAAACGACAAAATAAAGATAAATCCATAAATCTTAATGTTTAAGTAAATTTAATTATACAGTCTGATCTCGGTTTAAGAGACTGCGGTTTAAGGGAATTATATAAGGGACAGATTTTTGCTGCACCGACCGCTTCTATGAGCGTTCTAATGTTAAATATTCAATATAAGAGAATTTAAAATAAGAGAATTTCGATATAAGAGACAAAAAATCTCTGCACCACACATATATTGTGATTCAATATAAGAGAAACATTGAATTAAAAGCTAATTAAAAACTTTTTTTCGAAACTTTTGAATTGATTACCGCATTGTTTGTCATAAACAAAATATTTTGTGCAAAATATCGATCAAAATGACAAGAAATTGATTTTGAATAGAAATTGAATTGAATTCAAATTAGAAAATAATTAAATTAATTGATAATAAGTTTTCATTTCATCAAATTGTGGTACAATAAGATCAAAATTAAAATACAGAAAACATGTATATATAAATAAACATGTATATATCAGTTTTAATCAAAGAGAGAAGCGTTTATCAAATATCTGAAACTTTAAGAAAATGTCACTAAAGTTGTGCCAAATTATAATAATATAAATATATTATAAAATTCTAAATGATATGATTATTGGCATCAATCAAATCAGTGATTATTTAATTCAAAGCAAAATAAATTATAAATAGAGAAAAATAACAAATTTCAGGCCTAACAATATATAAATTTTGTAACAATATCAGTGATAGATAATGAAAACTGCTTACGTGTTCACAGTGTTATATCACTGGTTATATCCGAAAAATGTTGACCCTGCTAAAGGTATACTTAAGGTCCTCACAACACCTGTATATCATTTATTAACGAATGTATTAATAAAAACTTTATTCAATTTAATATAAAAATCAAATATCATTCAAATTGTTGCTAGATCTGTTGTGCTTCATATGAGATTCAACCAAATGACCAGAACTCAGGGCAGACATTAGAGACAGTTCTCCGGCCATTACTGTGGCGCAGACTATTGCAGCCAAATCTCGACAATGATTTCCTGGCCTTATGACTGAACTTCCGTTTAGTCCCAAAAGCTATAAATAAAGTGTTGTCACAAAAGAGTGTAAATCTTACGAATTATATCAATTACCTGAAGGCAAGTGTTCTGAGCGTTCAGTACAGTTCCGCCGCCAATTGTGCCCACTTCGATGGAGGGCATAGTGCACGACACCCATAGAGAATCACCGCGAGTCTCCATCAAAGTTAAGCAACTTGAGCTACCAACTACTTGTGCAGGGTCCTATTTGAATAATAATTAATAGTAATTAATAATAGAAATTAATGAATTAATAACTCTCTCTCTCTCTCTCTCTCTCTCTCTCTCTCTCTCTCAAATTTGCTAGAAAATCTTTACGATACCTGTCCGCATGCAATATAGATGGCCGCGACTACATTAGCAGCATGGGCATTATAGCCACCAATAGTTCCAGCAATGGCCGATCCAATTAGGTTTTTACTGATATTAAGTTCAACGAGTGATTCGACTGAAGTTTTCAACACTTTTCTAATAACGTGCGACGAAATGAGTGCCTCACAAACCACTGATTTACCCCTTCCTTCGATCCAATTCACTGCTGCGGTCTTCTTGTCTGTGCAAAAGTTTCCACTCAAACTAGTTTTTTGAATGTCAGGGAAGACCTCAATGAGATTATTGAGGACTCTCTCAGTTCCCTTTGACATCATATTCATTCCCATCGCATCACCAGTAGAGCCGACAAATCTTAGGTACAGATACCGTCCCCCGACTCGACTCTGAATCCTCTGAAGTCTTGCAAAATGAGAACTCGAATCAAAAATAGTTTTAATTTTCAAAAGGTTTTCGTCGACTTTCAACCACTCCATGGCTTCGACGGCTCGCATAGCGCTGGGAAAATGTACTACCGGTCCTCTGGTCATTCCATCCGCATAAATAGCACTTACCACTCCACCAGACATGAACAGAGCTTTGCAACCCCGGTTAGTGCTGGCCACCAAACAGCCTTCCGTTGTGGCCATTGGCACAAAATACTGCCTATCATTGAGCAGAAGTGGTCCGACAACACCGACCGGCACAGGTACATAGCCGATAACATTCTCACAACATGCACCCATAACCTGTGTGTAATCAAAGTTTTTGAAAGGTAACTTTGAAAGCACTCCTTCCTTGTTAGCTCTCTCCTCAATCCAAAGCCTTCTTGCAAAAACACCTTTCTCTTCATCGCCAAGAATAGACTCTAACTTAGCCGACGGAATGCTGTCCCCTTTCATAACACTCTCAATACTTTTACCAATATTCAAAATATCTTCAATTTCTTTCACATTGAGATCAAGAAAAGTGTTAACATCTTTGGACTCTATTCCTTTTTCCACCAAATTATTTGAGGTATAAGAATGTCCTAGTTTGTTCGTTCGTGGAATATTAAAGAACGTGTCAGTGGTTTCGGTGGAATTTTCATTAATCGAGGTGCTCTTCATATCGAACATCGATAAAATACTAGTCGATCGACTCAATAATTCTTTGCGGTTGTTGAGCACCTTCTGGCCATGGTAGCATTCATAATCGTCCTCTCCATCACCAATTGTAAATATTTTCGGTGTTACATTACTTCTTGGTTTTTCTTGGAGTTTATTGTTTTGTTTGATCTGATTAATAATCGAATCTAAAAGTGTCTTGGCGAGTAAAACTAATCCGAGTCCAATCATTTTGAATAAATTAATTCTTATATCAAAATATAATATTTAAAAATGATTTGATATCAAGCAATTATAATGATCTAGGAAAACTTCTGAAACTATATGGTTGAAGTGTTTTTTGAAAACTGAATTGATTTAAATACTGATATAATTTACGACCGAATTATAAATTTATGGAAAAATAATCAATTTTTAATTAATTCAATTTTGTTTACATGATAAGTGATCCAGCAAAATATCTATTTTTATCAGTATAAACTGCGTCTAAAGTACGCCAGATGAACAATAGAAAGCGAATAGTTATTCATATTAAATGATCTGGATCATAATTGATATGATTTAATGCCTTTTATTAATTAAATTTTTTGTTAAAATTTCTATTTTAAAATTTTTAGGATTTTAATTAATTTTGAATTTTAACTAATTTATTGTTTATATTCTTTGCACTAATCTAAACTAGATTATCGACTGAGTTCTTATTAAAGTCCAAGGTATGGATCAATGAATTAAATTAATTTACTTTTTTAGTTCGATTGACAACATTTTGGAGTTTATTTACACTTAACTTTGTGTTTAATTGATGGATCAATTTTGTTTTAAAACTAGTTTCTTGAATATTAATAGATACTTGTGCATAGTGCCTTGGTAGGAATAATAATAATTAGAACTTCCTTATTGTTCCTTGCAAAGTTTTGAGTACTTTATTAATAATATTCTCATAATTGATTAACATTAACTGACAGACACTGCCTGTGCTGTATGTATGTGATGTGCAATTAATAATTGACCTAAAATAAATAAACTTCTTAATAAATTTAAATTAGTTGATATTCATTAAATAAAAATCAGTGCTTAAATATAATTTCCAACAACAATGTGCTCAAACAAATTGTACTTATTAGTTTTGATTTGTTCTTTCTCAAATATTGCTGGTTCATTTGCTCTTAACCAGCTTAATATCGATACACTTGTTGAGCTTAGGTCCCGAATATGTATTCACAAAACATTAAATTATCATGCATGTGTGAATAAGTTTCATTCGAAAATCGAACAGGTCAAATTGGATGCTAATGATAGTGACAAGGCAAAGTTTCAGTGCTGTGCATTTTGGGACCTGACCGAGGTTTGTTAGTTATATTCAATAACTATTTAATAATTAATTTATTTTATTAAAGTGTATTAAATATAACGCAAAAGATGTTTGTAAAGTCGAATATAAAGATCTGGATTATTATTTGAGGGATCAAAACCCCAGTTATGGTCGCTCACAATTTTGTCGCGATTATAAAAGGGATTCGTGGAGTTGTCGGTTCCCTCTTCGGGTGTTTCTGCTCGTAGTGATCGGCATTATAGCTGTGCTCACAATTGCTATCATTCTTTTCATTTGTATTCGAAATTTTCGTTAAATAAAAAATAAACTTTTTATATATTAATTATATACAGTCAAACCCCGGTTTAGGTTAACCATATGGAGAACAAGCCCAGACCTCTCCTATGGAACTCTTAATGTTAAAAGACTTCGATTTAAGTCAAAACTCG
>JAQGCS010002199.1:0-10844 GCA_034702105.1 Fuscozetes fuscipes
GATTCGTAGAGATATCTATTGCCCTCTGAAGACGTTTTCATAGCAAATCTAAGGCCAAACACATCATCACAACATCGCAAAGATATGCCACTAAAAGCCCACACAATTGATGGCAACGCTTTTGCACTTCGCCTCTAATCGACTAATAAATAAATTATTGCTATAATAAAACTATTCACTAAATTGACACTGAATTAACTCAAGACATTTCAATGTTCTCTTGTTTCACCAGTATTACTATTATTATTATTATTATTATCATTAGTATCTGCCTTATAATTGAAGTTCATTTTTGGAAAAAGTTCATTATATCCAAGAATTCATTGAATATATATTTTTAGAATTTATTAATTACTGGTTTTTCAAGACTTTCAATCATTTGTTAGTTTATATGAGGCGTTGAAATATTTTGAATTTTTCATTTTCTTTCGTATAATTTTCACTCAGAATAGCTGTCGTCGACTCTTAAGAGAAAATCACATTTTTATTGAAGAAAAGTGTCTTTTCATCAAAACTATTGATAACAAGGAGTGAAATGTCATTTTGCATGAAATCTATGCTCTTTTAGTAAAAAAAAAACATTTTTTATTCGAATATGAAACGAAAAATCTTATTAAACAAATCTGTTACTCAATTACTGCAACCGTTATTCACACGATAACAAAGCTCGAGTCGAAGTCAAAAACTAATTTGAATAAGTCGTAAGACTTTTCACAACTTATATACACTTATTATTGAATGAAAAGTGAGGCAAAAAACAAATTTATGCATAAAATGCATTAAAATAAGGTTTTCCCATTTCGGGAGTGACTGAGAGAGAAATGACCGGAACTGTGAAACACAAGTTTCTCATTGATTTGATTATAAAGTTTTTATAATACGTACAAAAATATATTTAATGTTTACCGAAAAACTCCATACGCACACACTTCATAGGGCCCGGTATATAAAGCGGTTACAGTCGAGTCCCGTTTAATCGCTGCAAATCCAATAAATTAGACCTTCAATTGATTTATTATAGATTTTTAAATGAAATTTCTATTGAGTATAAGGTGTTTGACTGTTAGGCCTAACCTATGAGCCAATTAAATACATAATAAATAACTACACCAATAGACCCATAGCGCACATACTTCTCTTAGCACATACCGGCGCTCAGCACTCTCTTCAGCACTGATATTATTAGCAGAGTATGTGTGGCAGTGGTTTTGGTAACCGATTCGATCGCTCAGAATATAGGGTTGAAAAATATGTTATTTTTCTGGTCTTAAACTCTAAGACCAAAAGTATAACCGAAAAAAGCTTAAGACACCTCTCGAGTGGTTTCTGGTGTTAAAGACATGTGCAGTAAAAATAGTGTTAAACACACACAGAGAATATCAATCCTGTGCGTCCTATCAGTCGCTCCTTTATTGCAATTGCCTTTAAAATGTTTGGCCATAAACTAGACTCTGATTTATATATCGATAGGGAATACATACAGAATACTATTGAATATAAAAATGCATTTAAAGTCAGGAAAATGTAAGAAAAGCCAAAAAATGTGTCTGTTGTGCAAAAAATAAAATCCGATACAAACCCAACACTGAGAGCACAGTTGACTAAGAGATGTGTTCAAAAAAACTTCTGTTTCTTATATCAAACAGCAGTCACGCGCCCACAGATTGAACAGAATGAAGAGAACAGAATGAAGAAAAAATTTCTGTATATAAACTGGTTTTACGCTTAATATATGGCACACAAAGTGAACACAAACTGAATCTCAAGAAGAATATCTTCAATCGAATAGTCTATCGGAAGAGTAAATCAATTGAATAGTCGACAGAAAGAAAGGTTTTCTTTCTCTATTAGTTTTGGCAAAAGGGGAATAACCAGAAGAATAGCCCTTAAAATGAGAGGGAATGCCATTGAGTTTATGTAGTGTTTTGTCTTTCAGTGCAAAAGTCAGCGCAATCTTATTATCTAAAAGTCATAGAGTGTTAGAGCGTTTGCCTCTAACTGTTAGCTCATTCAACAGTAGAGCACAGGGCTATGTTAGTGTGGAGAGAGCTGTGGCTGCAGCAGCAGCGAGAACACAGACAGCACAGGCCATTCCTCTTGATAGTTCCGGCAGCTAAAGAGTCTCGTTGGGAGTTACGGGTCAATTAGGGTTAAATGTTTGATCCATTATTTTCTGGATGTGTTTTACTCAATTCAACTGAAGAGCGAGAGAGCAGAATAAAAAGCCAGAGAGAAATATATTGATATTCTGTATGTTATATAAAGCCAGTGGAGAGGGCTGTCAATTGAGAACACAAACACATTTGAACCGACTTTTTATCCACAATCAGACTCTAAACACATAAAAACAGATAATGACTGCAAAGAAATCACTGCCGACTCCACTGATGGTCAATGGCTTCGATCGCAAAGCTATATGTCTTTGTGATAGCAGTTCCCGCACTGATAGCGCGTCGGCCATACCATCAGCCAAACAGCACTACTCTTCAGGAGTTGATTACTTGATTCGATGAGTCTTACACTTTAGACACAATAGAGTTGAGTCGTATTTTTCCAGTGCTTTTGATATATGACTTACGAGTGTGACTACAGACACATCAGATCTGTTTAAATGGGATTCGTCTGTAATTTACTGTTTGATTATGAGTTTTGTATGTGTTTTGCAAACTTAAAATACTGTCCTAACTCTCAATTGAATTGAATGTGTGAGCTATTTATGCTCGACTCCCGCCCCGACTGACAATTATTTTGTATGACTGTCTGTCAGATAAGACACAATTCAATAACGATATCATTAAACACAAACTGATTGTATAATAAAACCATTAGAACTGTTAGATTAGACGACAATCTCTGGGATTACTCTCATCTCTAACCTTATCGTCGGTTTGGATGTGAGTGTCATATAATAAGAGGTGAGGAATAAAACTATGATATCATTACTGTTTGACAGATATATCTTACTCTCGAAACATATATTTCTCTTCACTTAAATAAATAAAATGATTAAAAGCTGAATAAAAATTGTTTTATATTTCTTTATATACTATTTGTTATACTTTAATACTTAAGCAAAAACTCGAAATGAATTACAATAAAAACAAAGAATAATAACTCATCAAAACCGGGTCTCAACTCTGTGCTCTAACAACAGCGCACTGTTTAATCATTTTTGATCATTAAAATACATATGAATCTCACAAACCATCTGTCAATTGGGTATTAGAGATGAAAAATGAATCTCGAAATTGAATAGAATTTTGAGATTGTGTTGAGCTGTGAATTGAATTTGAAAAGAGCACTGGTTATTTTTTGGCACACAATTCGAGTCTCATATTGTGTTTTGACCCCAATTAACGATGACTTGAATTAAAAGATATGATATTTCGCTAACAACTGATATAAATAAAGGATAAGAAAATAATACAATGAATTAAAGGAAGGGATAATAATTTGCATTATATTAGCAAATAATACATATTATTAGTAAATACAATATTTAATCAAATATTTAGTTTGAGAGTGGAGTCGCATAGACATACTACTACCAAGAACACCCTTACAATCTTAGGTCACTCAATGACATAAAGACTTTAGAACTTTTAACCTGATAATAATAGAATGCTCAAAATGTATAGAGTAAAATTATTTCATCTTTTTCATAATATGTTATATTAAACTTAATGAATATTGCAAATGTGTTAAAAAGCTTGGTAATCATTGAAACTTATTCATCCTAGTAATTAAACAAAGGAAGTCACTCTCCCAGGCATTAGAGAACGTTTGTAGAAAAAATTCTAACGATTTTGTTGTTATCTTACAACTGTTTCCTCCATATAATAAGTGAATTACTATTTATTAACGAATTGTTTTTGTCTGCTATTAGTTTGTCGTCCAATATATTGCTATTCAGACAATAGTATTGGTATTAAAACACTATTATTACAGCTCTCGTGTAGTGTTAGGTCCGGGTATTAGTATTTAGTGATAAAAATAATAAGTTTTCGCCTAAAACTCATATATTATTTAAATATTGAGAGGAGAATATGTTGTGCCGATTATTAGTTTTATGGGTAAAGTTATCAGTTTGTATAAAGACAACAGCAAATGCTGGGCTCTGATGACTGTCCTTAACGTTAAATTATATTCTGTGCCATAAAAAGATTTTCTTTCAATTCTTTTCGCTTTATCTCTACTACAGAACAGATGAGTCAATATTGAGACAAATGATACGAATATCTCAATGAATGACAGGAATTAAAGTGTAATTCAATTCAAGACAACAGCGCTATCGATGGTTGGGTTGTATGAGATTTGATGAGTAATTCACACAAATATTTATTCCCATAGAAAACATTAGATATGAATCACTAGCATTGAATTCGTTGATAAAATTAAAGAGTATTTTAATCCGGGTATTCTATCTTTTGTAGAATTCTGTGTTCATTAGTAGAGAGATGCCTAGAGGCCTCGAAAAATTAACCTTTAATATTTTATTTCTATTGGAATTTGTTCTCAACTATATATTTCAAAACAATGATTTCTTTTCTAAATATCAACACATATTAATACAACTTTTCAACCCCTTGCTCAAGGTTTGAGATTGGTATCCTTGCTCATTAAAGTAGATATATTTAAAAAGGGAAAACATTTTGTTCTGATAGCTCAGCAAAAAATTAAATTTCATACAATTTTGTGGAAAAATTCTGGTAAAATAATGGCATAACTAATGAGTGGAAGAGTCGGTACATCACAAACACAGAATAAATGCAGTATTGGCTCAATTCTATTCACAATTTTTATACGATTCATGTTTTTATGGCTATTAGTGGAGAATCTGTTGAAGTTCTGCTGTTTTTGAGGACAGTTCACTATAAAGTCACGTCTTTGTGAATCCTAAAAAACTATCTGAGAGACGGATACTATGATCTGCACAAAGACTACGACAAAGAACAGAGATGTCGACAAATAAAGCCCTAAAAAGTATTTATCAGATATTCTTCAACTCAACTGTTGATTGAGTTGTGTTTCGGGCGATGTTTTCATTTCCTGTGAACATATGTGAAACCTTACATAAGTTTAAGCAACAATTTTTTTACTCTAACATAAGATGAGCTAAAATTATACAAGAATCAAATTTCTAGATTTAATGCAAAATTCTGTGTTTACTCATTATGTGAATGTTTTGAACCTTTTATTGAGTAATACTGAGGAACAACACATTCAGTGATAAAATCCCAAAGGATTATAATAAACAATCATTTATAGGAATTCACTCAATTAGATAAGTCTATAAATTATGCAAGGTGGCATAAATCTTGATATAAACAGCAATAATCATAATTATATATAACTCACGACAGTATACGACGGATAATAACAAATAAAATGAGTTAATCCAAAATAAAACGACAAAAACAAATATCGACAGCGAATACACGTAAATGACATTCAGTCGGTTCACAAGATTTGCATTTTGGATGTTTTGACACAATTAAGGACTTCATATTTGAATTCTTTAGCACACAATCAAAAATACCACTCAAAATAGTCCCTCACTTCCGAAGGATTGAATATAGCTTGAGCACCCAAACAATAATCATAATTAACCAGCTTATTAAGCCTGCAAATCATTCAATAATTTATATGCAAATTGTGGAAAAACACAAAAATAATATTCAACACAAAACCAATAATATTTGGACTCATTGTTTGATAACTAGCATGATCATTGATCAAACCCATTGAAAACTAGGCTATTAATAGGCTATTAAAAGATGCCTTACTTGACATAATCGGTGTATATCCCGGTGTTTATAATAATAATTCTCAATATTGTTATTGAAGTTATAGTATTGGCACCACTTTTGTTATGTTGTGCTTTGCGTTACACAGAGTTTGACTGAAGAAGAAGACAAACCCATCCTCTCTCTTCGCACAGCCTTACGCTGTGCTGTATGGATGCGCCTCCCAATCATTGACGAGGATGAATCCTATCACACTTTTCTGAATAAAGTCTGTCCCCTCTGTATGAGTGTTAAGGCTGTATGTTGTGTTGGACAGTTCACTTAGACTTCATAGTAGAGCACTGGTAGAAAAAGGCAATCGGATGCGTGGTGTGGCTGCGCATCACAGTCTGCGCCCCAACACATCATAACTATTAGATGACTGACACAGAAGTGCCGATAATAGAGAATAAGAATCACGAATCTAATTGAATTTACTCATTTTCCAATATGACCTTGCACAACATTATAAAAACCACTCGGATCAATTAAAAAAGTTATGAGATAGCAAGGTATACCAACTTGAGTCAATCCAAATAACTTAGTTTTATCGAAACTTCATTGTTAATTCATTATTTGATTTGTCACTTAACCACCAGTTCTTGAGTTAATTTGGTGCAAATCATAGCAAGTGATGAATAGTCCCAACATTTGTTTGCTATGCTTTCAGTTCATTGTTTTAGATTTGATTTTTTTTGTGAATCTATGGCAGAGATTACAAAAGTTGACTCATATTTACATTAAATTATGACTTAATTTAATTGAAGTACTGAACAAATAAATAAAATCATATGTCGTTTAAATTAATCGATTAATAATTATTATTGAGATTATGAACTATTGTGAATGCGCATGAACACTCCATGGTCAGTATGTCAGTACATAAATACATTCTACAAAGGATTTTCTAGCAACTTTTTTTTATCATGTTGAATTGAATCTTTGAATATATAAAAATGATTTCAGGTTTTGGTTTTAAATATTAAATGGATTATGAATTTGTTTCATCTAATCATACATTTAGTGACAAATTCACAGATTTGTTGCTATAATTGAGAAAACTCATGGATTTTCATAACCTAAACATTGAAATATTGATCTCTGATTAGAGATTAGCTAAAACCGAAGGCAAACTAATTTTGATATACAAAAATAACATGGAAAATTACGCTAAATCATAAATCAAGGCTAGTTTTCATTAACACGAATCACATTTAAGCAAAGTTTGATTCTCTTCTTTTTATCAAAACTTTAATCAATATATTATGTTATTTATTGACAACTAATCGAGTAATGGATTGTTTGCTTCAATAGTGACTTAAATCAAAATCTATGTCACACAGTCTGTGGCCAATGCTTATAGAGGGGGACGGAATCAATAGACTGAGTCAACTAAAAGTCAAAGATAATTATGGTTTTTTCATCTACTCATACACTCAGAGTAGAGATGGAAACCAAGGATACCATCGGTTCGCTTCACGAAAACAACAGAACATTAATTTCAAAATAATAATAAAATTGAAAATAAGGTATCGAATGGAGAGAAAGAGAGAAAGAGAAAGAGAGAGAGAGAGAGAGAGAGAGAGAGAGAGAGAGAGAGAGAGAGAGAGAGAGAGAGAGATCGGAATATATTTGCAAATTGTGTTTGAGATACATTATGTTTGCGTTTGATATCATTTTTGCTCAAACTATAAGTTGAAATGTTTTATTTGGGAATACATTTATGGCTGTGTTGTCATAATTTCCCCTCAAAATGACTTATTTTTACAAATAAAACGAAAATATTTTAATCTCTAACCAATGAAAATCAGATTTCATAATGAATTGTAAACAAGTTTTCACTGGAATACGACTTTTCTCTACTAATTCAACAATAGATTCATTCAAATCAACGGAAATATGTATTGAGTTTCAAAAGCTTTTCTTCAAATCAAAGAATACCTTAAATATGTCTTTCAATGGGAATCGAGTTTATAGAAAATATTTTGTCCAAAATATACACTATTTTTGTGATAATGACTGAAAGTTTAAGGAGAAAATTGAGGTCTTTTCGCAAATACCACTTAATCGCAAACATATGGACTCATCAAAAGACTCATCAATTCATTGGAATCGTTAGTCTCTTCATTAGAATTTCATACTTATATGGTTTGTAATATAAGCTATACTTATGAATATCTGTGACCACACTTTTAAAAACAGTTTAAAATGAGATAAAATTCATTGAAATTTCGAGATAAGTGTCTGAACCGACGTCTGAAGTCCAGGAAACCCTTCAAATGTCAGACCTCTCAAAATCAATGTATATATTTTTCATTACATTTCAGAGAAATCCGAGAATTCGTTTCTTCTTTAGAGCACAGAATCCAAGAAATGAACCGAAAATGAAAAGCTAGCGATTGATATAAATGATGGTTTGGGACAACACTATAACCAAACAAAGAGAGAAAAGACTGCAATATATCTGCAGAAGTGAAGCGAAATAATGAAGAGATTAGATAAGAAACAAAACTTTTCTTCTCTACTCTTCATTAGTTTCGAAGTCATATCTCTGAGAAAAGTCGAGTAAAAAATTGAGAGTAATATCGAAATAACGAAAATATACTAAAACTAAAACTGCTGTCAAAAACACAAACTCGTGACAGAAGAGCACAGCCTTCTCAGTGCTGACCATTTAGAAGAAATGTATTTATGTAAGAAAGTGCACATTTCAGCACAAAAATATTGAATACGAAAAAGTAGTTCCCTTTCTCTATGATAGTGTTCAGCACAGAATACATAACCGAAAATATATAACTTTAAGCCAAACAACAATTTTGAATAAATAAATATTTTTTCTCAATTCAGACATCAATTTTCAAATGGATGTCATAATCTGTGGAAAGTTTCGATCAACATTGTTTTCACTGACATTTTTATGGACAGTCATAAGATTGCTTCCTCTCAACTAAAGACCCAATTGATTAGGACCTTAATAACTATAAGCAATTTTCACTATCACCTAGGATACATCGCACAGAGAATTTAAGATTTTATCACCCTTTTGCTTAGTTTCCAAAGACCTTGATCATTTCCTATTCGCCTGACTTTTTGTAGATTAGCCTTAATTACAAACTTATGAAAAGTGAACACCAATTAGGCATAAATTCAGTGAATATTTTGTCCAGTTTTGGCACAGCATATGCACCGGACAGATAAACGCAGAGCCATATGCGATATGAAAAGACATTAAAAGTAGGCCTACCTTCCAGTTGAATGTGGTTGTAATAGGATCTTTGCGTATCTTTCCCTGATAAGGACCAAAAATTGTGCCCAGTTTTAGATCAGTTCGCGCGCAAACAGTTATGAATGTCTGCGGATGATTAGGACCACCGCTGGCGCTATCGCCTGCACTGTTGGCTGTAGTGGTTGGCCGTAATTCGAGCTCTTTGGGCAGCTCTGGTAGTATTGGCCGCTGCGGTGCACCAAAAGTGTCGCCGATATTGTCGTAGGGCTTATATGAATTACGCGCTGATGAGTCGCTCGAATAGATATTAATGTCTGTGTCCTCAGGCTCTGCATCAGATGTACACATCTCGTCCGACACACTCAGGACGTCGTCCTCTTCGCCTGAAAAACGCATAAAATTTTTGAGAATATTCTCATTTAAAGAACAAATTTACACAAAATTTGAGTAAAAATCTAAACATTTGCTGAAATCATTTAACACAGAGAGTCCGTCCGACGCACGTCTTATCACAATTGCAAAGACTTTTCACTCTTGAGATAAAAAGAGTGACAATATTTGAGAGACAATAAGTCTCATAATAAACATAATATAGAGTAATGAAGTGACAAATATATAACAGTTTTGTTTTGTTGACGTCTAATATAACTGTTGTTAGTCTTAAATATGTGTCGTATTTGTCATCGACTTTAACACGACTTCTAATCCAATCGATTGTAAAATATTTTTCACGATTTTATTATTGGTTACGACTCTTAACTATCTATCAAATAATACCGCACTTTATCTCTTAAAAGGCAATAGTTTTAGATAATATTCATAAAACTCTTCGGAAACAATTTCTTTGTCACAAATATCTTATTCGTCGACTATTTGTTTGTGTTTTGTGTCGGAAGAGATACCCAAACAAATACTCGAGCAATAAGGTGTCGGGATATCGGTTCCGACTCATACTCTTCTCTGGCGGATGTGATTCTTAGTTATATATTTGTCTTTCGGCCAAAAATGTATTCATCTCTAAGTTTCGCCAAAAATATAGATAACATACAACCGTAAGGGGAGAGTCAATGAGGGAAACCCTTTACTCACACATTCATTGAAATATTGTTTTCATTTATGGTTCGCATGAAATGTAGTGTTTAGTTATAAAAACAATCAAATAGTTATGTGCTTCGGATATATGACTGAATTTAATGATAAATAATTTTTATTAATAAAAAATCAATTGAATAGAAATTCTGGTTTTGTTTGCATTCAAACGAATTTCAAAATATTTTTGCAAAACATTTACATTCGATTTGACTTTTTGTGGTTACTTTAAGGGCTAGTCTTCAGTTGGTTTGTAAGGAATAGCGGAAGAATAAAAAATATATCTATCATTTGGAATGTCAACACATTTGTTGATAGACACTTTTGAATTGAGAAGAAAGTGATTCTTCATTCGAAGAGTCGATTATTACAATGGAAATGATGTGAAAAGAAATGTCTCAATGATTCTACTCTTCAATCATTAAGCGAATAAATAATAGTAAATGTTTTCATTCACACGAATCCCATTATTTTTTGAGACAACTCTGTTGTTATTTACTCGAGAAATACGAATATCGCACTGATATGATATACAGGACAGACACTGTTAGCTCATCCCTGAGCCAACACTAATCAATAGGACCAGACATCTGTGGCTTTGTATGCGATATGTTTACATATAATTCGTTATCCACTGAAAGTGAAGCCAAGAGTATAGAAGAAGACATTTAGACAACAAAAACCTAACACTAAGTTCACAATCATTTAAACGTAAAATATTTAAACAGCTGTCGATTCGTAGA
>JAQGCS010002200.1:0-10840 GCA_034702105.1 Fuscozetes fuscipes
GTCTAGCACCTATCACTGATTTTTAATTGAAGTGAGACTGAAAGAGTTTATTTATCCTAATCGGTGTTCCATTCGAAGGTTAAAAAACTAATCTCTTTTTGTTTAAAAAACATTGACAATGATTTACACGCTATAACTCAAAACTAGTTATAAATAAGATAATATGACCTATTTTAGCGCAAGTGTGCATGTACATCAATCAATTTGAGCTTTTCAGCTGCACAATTAATTTCGATTTTCCAATTGGTTTGTGTTTGCATATTTCTAAATATAGATATTTATCTAGTATATTTTATGATTGTTTAAAAGGTTCGAGTTATTGGCAATAAATTTTCAAATATTTATGACTATTTGCTAATTCTGACCACTGATTAGTTTTGAGAGAAAAAACATGTTCGGCATCTCTATAAGAGGACAGGTATATGCGATATGAGTGACAGACCGCTGATTAAATTATTGAAGGGTAAACACAATTTATCTTAAAATAACTTAAAAGATAAGAATAAATGTCAAATCGATTCTTAATATTAATTTCATTTAAATTATTGACAAATATTGACATTTTTTATATGACTTGAATTCCTGTTTATTAACTAATCGTTTGAATCGATTTCACTAAAATCTAAGAATTTGTTATTTATTTGGAAAAATGTCACTAATTATCGCTAATATACAATAAACAAAGAGATTTCAAATTATGCTTACATTCGTTATTGTTTTTGATTGTCTTCCGGTATTCCGGAACCAGAGGTTTGATGACATCATTCATAATCAGTTTAAAGCAAACTTCTTCAGTTCCGTTCAGTTTTTTCAAAATAGTTCCCTGTGTTTGACCGGAAAGAAAGTTTCCTGCATTCGCACCAATCACAAATTAATCATTATATTTTAAATTGTTTATAATTAGTGTTCAAATATATTCAATATGCTTGTACCTTGATGTCCTGCCAATTGAATCCAAGGATATTTATTTTTCTTATAGGTCTGTACAAAGGGTGAAGTGACCAAAGAACGCACTTTTTTCCATGCTGAAATCTGAATAAATAAACAATTTAATTATCAATTACACTAAACGAGCAAATATGAAACTAGGGAAACATGTTTTCCAATAAATTTGGGTTTTTGTTGAATTTCAAACAATATACAAATAAAATAATTGCAAGATAATGCAATCTTTACCACACATGAGAATAATAAAAAGATTTTGGTTATTATTTATAGAATGATGAGTTACCCACTCAACCATTCGAATAAAGATTGAATATTTAATTGGTAAATTAATTATTAAAACAGAAAAAAGACAATTAGTGTAAACCTTTGGTTTTTTCAAATTTTCGTCAGAATCCCATTCACTGCTGAGGTCATCACTTGAGGCCTCTCCATATTCCAGTTTGGATCGATTCAATTTCAAACTTAAAGAATATTCTTTGTACCCATTTATCGGCAAATTATTCATTTCAGACAAATCACACATTTTATCGAAACACAAAATAAAATCCAATTGAGTTCACATTTCTATCATTATTAACAATTTTGAGCTCAAATTAGATACAAATTTAATAAATATTATAAATAAATATCAATTCAAAGACAATTTGGACATTAATTGAGAAAAATACAAAGAAATTAGATTTTAACGGCTTTAGTGGAAGAGCCCTACAATGAAATGCAAATGTGATAAAGCGATCACATCTATCACATCCTTATTCCTCAATAAACTGTTTTCCAAATGAAATCATACGACACTCGACTAACAAACAAAACTTTTTTAACTTGATTAGAACTTTTCAATAGAGGTTTGAATTAAAAGATAAAACAGTACTAAAATGTAAGGTAGGGTAGAGTCTAAAAGCACACGTTTTACACCACACCAGAGCTACCAATTATGTTATCGTCTCTATGAAGGCATTAACTCAAACGTCTTTCTATTGACGCTCTGTTGAGAGCTCCGAATGAATTGGAGGACAACTATTCAATAGTGTAGTGCACGACAAAACAGTTGTATTATTTTGTGAAAAATGTTTTTGCAACAAAACGCTATTCAAATGTCATTAAAGTCATAACTTATGTGTCAACAAAACAGATACTGAGCTACGAATTGCCAAATCATTGAATCGTTATTTAATGAATTCAATTATTAGATTATTATTTGATAGACTTTAGAGTATATAAAAAGTTTGAACCAAACACACAGAGCACCTGCTTTTCAATGCATGCCTTTCATTACTAATATTTCATTTGAAATGCTATCGAATCCAAACATTTATTCAGAACTCAATTTGCAAATAATTTTCGTTATTTCCGATTCATTAAAGATTTTATTCAATGAATGATAAATCAGTTTTAAAGCGAAAAGAGTTTAATGATAGCAACGATAGTAATGTTACAAAAATTAAGTGCAATTTGATTTATCTATCAATAAAATAGTATTCATTGAGAATTCAATTATCTAAAATGTTTTGCTGTCTAACTGATCTAGCTGAGTTAGTTACATATCTTATCGAACAGTTAATAGCAATTCCAAAACTGAAAGGCAGACCGAATGGTGTGCTGGCGTTTGACTCAAATTTAAAACAGTTTTACTACTAGTTATGTCACTCACAGGAAAGTAAAGAATATTTGAATTAAAATTCTATGCCATTACGTGACGTTAGTCTGACGCAAACAATAACCTTAGACTGAGCTGAAGGCTGGTCCCGACGAATATGTTCGCACAACAAATCAAAACATTAAACATTCATATTTTAATCAACGCTCACAAAATACAATCCTTTGTTCCAAATTCAATGATTCATAAGATATCTATTATTCACTAAAGAATATAAAAACTTAATTCTTTAGAATTCTTTAATATGAGAACAAGACGTTACTATAGTCACTTAGAAATGTCAATTAAAGGCTAAACATGAGACAGGATATTTTTATTTTTCTAAAAACGTTAAGTTAGAATTTTATATTAGATTCTCTCAAATTTAAGCTTTTGGAGTGATTTTAATAAGAAAATGAGAAATATTCTATTCTATCCAGCTTAAATTGTGCAAACGTGCCTAACTAAAACAGATTTATTTGAACTAACCACTTGACAAGAGTGTATTAATGGATTTTTATAATTGTGTTAAAGAATTAAAATCAAGCGATTGGTGTCTTTAATTGAAATCAAATGATTTATTAATAACTCAAATGTTTCACTATATCTGAGAATAACTTTTATCAGGAAATCAATGATTTGTATTATCGATAAAACATTACGTAAACAAAAAAATCTTTCCATAATTTAATGAAAATTATTGAGTTCTTGGTTACACATATATTTAGTTCACATAATTGTGTGAACTTTTCAACTGATTTGTAAACTATTAACAGAACGAAGTTCTCAACAAAATTATCGCAAAAATTGCGGAATTAATGAAAGAATTTGTTTCAGAAATTGATAAACAAATTAATGATTGATAATTTGAGGCCAACTTTAAAAACAAGATTTGATACTCACTGGTGATAATTTACAAGAAGTTTGAAACTCGTGCTCGATGAAATCTTCTTCTCCTAATGATGAAAGACTGGAAGTGCTCGAAGATATACTACTAATAGAATCCCTTCTGAGTGAAAGTTTAGGCGACTGAATGAAATAGCTTTCTATGGCCAGTGCCAACACATTAGAGCTCTGGTCATCACTTTTCTGTATAATGACATTCAATTAGAAGTGACTTTTCAACAGCAGAATAATCATTGGGTAGACCTCATCAGTGCTGTGATCACTGATTACAACACTGGGTGCTTCCAGATGTGGACAAGAAATCGATGCAATAGATTTGCGAGATTGTGGCCACACATCAGAATAAGGCTTATATTCTAGCTTTACATCCATTTTTGAACAATTATCCGAATGATTCTTCTGAAGAAACGCAAATTTATTGGTTCCAGAGTCGAGTGACACAACGTTCTCGCTGTCGGAGTCAATAAATGGCAAAATAATGGCAGAATCACTGCTATTAGATCTGAAGGCAACACAAATATAGTATAAGTATATTGTCGTTCAGATAAAGTTTTATCAAATCAATTAATAGGTGTATAAAAGGATTAATTAAAATCATTTGAAACACTAATCACTGATAACTTACCGCAGACTACGACCCTTTTGATTGTTGTTACGTTTAGCACAATCACTGGTATCGATGGGACGGCTGCATATAGATGTGGGCGACATATCATTTGGAGCACATGTCTTATCACAGCTAATGGTATTTGAATCGGTTTCCCAATTGTCTTCGTCTACACTTTCGGAGAGTTCGTGACTGTAGTAATCACTGGGAGATATGTCTGCAGGACTAGAGCCGCCCCCAACACTGGTTGAGCTCACATTTGAATAATTAGCACTCAATTTGAAGCAATTATCGCCTTCTTCTCCAAAATCAATATTTTCATTTAAATCTTGAATGTTGTGATAGTTTTGTGTGATTTTTATGACAGGGTTTTCAAAATCGTATCCATATTTTAAATCTTTTGAATCGATGGCTGAAATGTCAATCATTTTGAGTAAGAGTTTGGTCGGAAGACTGCTTTCCATATCATCTGAAGAAACTGATCGACAAATAGACTTTCTTTTGGGTTTGAAAATATTTTTTTTGAGGACTTGAATTTGTGAACACGAATAACACTTTCTAAGCGATCCGTGCCTCAAATCACAGGCTTTACTTGTTTCAAATGACAATTCATTTCTTGGCAATGAGACAATCGATGAGTCAAATAGTTTTCGTTTAGAAAAGTAATTCATATTTAGTTTTCTGTCATTTTATGGCTAAAAATTCTTTTCTTTTCATATTTTCCGCAGAGATTTTGTCAACATTTCAAATATCCTTAACCTATATATAGAAACAAAATATTTAACATTTTCTCAAAATTCCAATATTTCTCAACAAACACTTATTTTTTAGAAAGGAGTGTCAGTAATAATAATAATAATAATAATAATAATAATAATAATAATAATAATAATAATAATCAGTGACCATTAATAATTAAATCATTAATTTATTAATCAGCAAAACATTATTGAAAATATTTTTTTACCAATCGAAGCACAATTTTAAGCTTGGTTTACGACATGGATTGAATCCACTTTTTTAATCAGATCTATCTATAAAATGAAGTGCCGAACAGGATCGGGATTGAATCGGCACTAATCCTATTGCAAAAAGATATGGCGAATAGGATTCAAGATTGTATACTGCTCAATTTTGAATAAAAACTCGTTGACATCACTTTTTTTAATCCAATTCTATTGCAAAAATATGTTGCGAACAGAATTCAAAATTAAATAGTACTAAACTCTATATACAGTGAGTTCAATTCAAAAGTTCCTATGTCATTGGTGGTGCAATTTTGGCCATTTGATTAAACATCATTTAGTCGGTTTAAATCCAATTAAATTAACTTAATTTAATTTTCCTAATTTGGGTGTAAAACAATTTCAAATTGAGATTGAGTTAAATTAAAACTTTCATAGAATAAAATGTTTGCATCTGAAGATGAAAAGTCTTAGTATGACAAGTTTTGGATGGAACGCACTGTAGATTACAAGTTAAAAAAGGACTCGATTCAATCCTCTTTCCTAATATATGTCACGAATCAGAAAGTCGATAATCATATGATCCTTATTTGCTCAATCACAATCTCAGTGCCAATTCATGTCGCGAACAAATTTCGGATTAACATCGAGTCAAAGCTCTCGAAATTTCAAACAGGATAAAAATTGTTTGTTTAGATCAAACAAATAAAAATCTTAAACAAATTATTTTCACTTATTATTATTTATTTTCACATTTGTTGAGCTAATCAATAATGATTTAGAATGAATTTGGGAGTGAAATCGACCTATTTTCAATTTTTCAAATGCTCTCGATCCTCAGTTTATCAGATTTCTCTATCAAACCTTGGCAAAATGTCCTTTTGTTTCTTATTTAAATTCACATGTTGTAGCATATTCTTATCAAGTAGATATTAAGAGGAAAATTAAGAGAATCACGAATTACTATACTGTCTTTGGGTTCGGATAGGGTTGAGTTCGCAAACATTAATTAAATCCAAAAACATTTGATTGCTATAATTTTTTATCACATTTTGATAATTGTGTTCAAAAATTTTCATTAAATTTTCCCATAATTTATATTCTTTTGAATTTAGAAAATATATTCAGTTCAACGAACAGTTGAAAAAACATTTAATGATTGAAATAAAAATTTTCATGGGAAATATTTGTCAAATTCCACCCCATCATTATAAGTTTCATAATAAGCATGGTGAATATTCAATTGATTAATTAATAAAAATGATAAATTTTTGAACACTATCTGAATCTGAGATCTTTTTTAATAATTTTCCACAAATCGTATTTTGATTTATTAAGATTCAAATATTGAGGTGAGAAAAAATACAATCTTATCAAAGATCAAATCAAAAATACAATAATTTGGAAATTATTCTGAAATTGGTATAATATGTAGCTAGTGGATAAGTAAAACATACATTAATTGAATACCTTATGGAAAGAATAAAATATGAATAAAACAAACATTGAGTAAAACTTTGAGACCGAATATTAATCAAAGGAAAGCAGTAATTAAGAGAAGCAGAGCTTAATTTCCTTGAAAACTATTATCCGAATGACGTAAATATGGTTTTAAGACACGAATAAAAATCAAGTTTTGAAAATTTTATGCATTTTGTGCACACATTCAACAAAATAACACAAATATAAGCGATTTTCTTATCCTTTATTCGCAAAAAATCTTTTTATTCTAAACGACAAAACTTTACGACAACTGAGAAATGAGACGAAAAACTTTTGGTAATAATCCAGACTTTAGTTAAGATAACTTTTTTCGGAGAGCATTGACTTCTAATTATTTTCACAGAAGTGTTAAACATTTAAACACTTCTCAAATGTCATCAAATATTATGAAACCGAATATCTTTCAAAAGTTGTTTCCTTACAAAGGATTTGAATCGCAATTATTTTATTCAATAATATATATGTTTTGAATGCATTTGTAATGAAATTTGTGTTATGTTCTCAAAAATCAAGAGCTCATTAAGAAGAGGAAGTGCTCAAAGAAAATATTGACTTAATTAGGGACAGCACAAAAAGGGAAACAATTGCGTCAAAATATCTTTTTCTGTAGTAATTCAATACTGAATTCAATGATTATGATATGAATGAGCAAAAAATGAACTTTGTCAACTTGAGTAAAGTTGCGAAACAAGCATTGATATACTCTTACCTAATATCTGAAGATTGTTATCAAAGTTGAAAAAGTTATCCATAAGTTTATTAGTGGTATTGTAGACAACAATAAAATAAATTATTCACAAAATTACACAAAATATGTTTTGAATAAATTAGAGACACATATGTGAGACGAGAAATAGGCATAACTTTCATATAAATAATGGATTTGTTCACTCAATTGACACTCAATTGTTGAGCACTTGTTTTCGCAAATAAATCCACGGATAGTATGAGAGTAGAGCCAACACAAGAGTCAAACATGAAGTCAATCAAATAGCAATCAGATTTTCTCAATAGCCGACCACTCAATGCATGCGCACTCACACATTAACTATGCCAATTTGTTGCTCAAAAAATCAAGATCATTTATATTCAACTTATAATTGATTAGTAATGATTAGTTTTGCAGGAAAACAGACAGCGTTTGCCAATCGATGACAAATTTTGAACGCATCATAAAATGAATCACTAAATTCATAAAAATATGTTGGACATTATCATGCACAAATAAGTGCAAACAGGTCATTATTTGTGCAAATTTTCGAGATTACCAACTTTATTCGGCAAAATACTTAACCAAAATTACTTGAAAGTAGAAAAATGATAAGTCACTTATGACGATAGTATGGTAAAATAATAATTCTCAGCTGATTAACTTGCAATAATTTTGGCATTCAAATCGCTAAAATTTATGGGGGCAATTTTGTTACGTTATATTTGAGTAGACCTTCGCATATGTTTTTGACTATGTTTTGAATTTGTTGTGAGTTTAGAGAAGGGAAGGAAAGGGAAGGAAAGGGTTATTCAAATTTAAATCAATGGCCAAAACAGAGCCCACAACCGATGAAATGGATTTAAATACGATTATGAATAAGTAATGCATTCATTGATTCAATTCTTTGAATTTTGGGTTAATTTGCTTTAATTCATTGATAGTATCGTTGAGTTGTGTCGTGAGAGTGAAAAAGGCATAACTGAGAAGATGTTACAAATCGCTATGATTGGGGTCAGTCCTCTCGTCAGAGCTAATGCTGTTAACCAACTCCTTAGTCTTCAGAAGATAGAGATATGCAAACAGGGTGCATATGTAAATGCTCAACTCTTGTACAGAATCAAAGAACAGACCAAGATTCAAAAGGGTTTGTCTAAACTCAAATTATTTTCGATAAACCAATTTTGGTCACAATTTAGGTACCGATGAAGAGGAAAGTGTTGTCCTTCCAATCATAGAGAAGGCGGGCAATAAAGGCATTTGGATCCGAGACATTAAATATCAGTCAAATTTACCACAAACCCGATTAAATAAAGTTCTTAAGAATATGGAAACCAAGAAACTCATCAAATCTGTCAAATCTGTGGCCGCGTCTAAAAAGAAAATGTACATGCTATATGACATCGAACCCGATAGATCTGTGACCGGCGGCTCCTGGTATAGTGGCAATGACTTTGAGAGTGAGTTCATTGAAGTCTTGGCTCAACAGTGCCTCAGATTTCTTTGGGAAAAGTCTAATACCGCCAAAAGTGATAAAAATCCCGTTTCGCGACTCAACAAATCATTAGTCACTTCCAAAGAAGTCTTGAAATTCATTTCAGACCTCGGAATCAGTAAAGTAGAGCTCAGTGTTGAAGACATTGAAAACATTTTGGATACTCTTATCTTCGACGGAAAGGTTGAAAAAAGAGTTTCTGTAGTGAGTGGTAGTCGAGAGTCAACTAAATTGTATCGTTATGTCGAAACTCTAACTAAAGAGACGGGTTTTCTAAGAATGCCGTGCAGTGTATGTCCCGTTTATAGGGACTGTAAGGAAGGGTCGCCTATCTCGCCATCCAAGTGCTCATATTTGAAGAAGTGGTTCGAACTTTGAAATATTCGATTGAAAATTAAATTTATAACTTATTTCTATTTAATTCATAAAATCATTTATTTACAAAATATGAGATGATTTTTGAAAATACATGAATCGATTAAATCAATTAAATGTTCAAAAAATGAAATGATTTCCAAATAATATGTTTTTGAGTAAAAACTAAACATTTTATAAAAATGAGCCAAAAGTAAAGGTTTTGTTTTCTATTGTTTTCGAAATCCTTTAAGAATCGGATAAATGTTTTCGAAGGCTTCGTATATTTCGGTTCTCACTTTTGCTCCTAAAGTGTCAGAAAAAATGTTATATCCGTAGTTTGAGACAAAAGGCATACCTGTGAGCACTACTTTCCCCGAAACGAAAATTAATAACACAATACGAGGCTTAACCATTCGGTAGATCAGTCCGGGAAACAACTCGGGTTCATAACTTGAGAATTGACTGTGAGTTAGGACCAGACCTTCCAAACGAATCGGGAATTTGACATCACAAGAGCCGACCATATTTTGGATCTTAAAATCGGAAAACTTTGCCTAAAATTCGAAGAAAAAAAGTAATATTTCCCGAAAGAGACAAAAATATTTGTTATTACATCGAACCCTAATTTTTGAACGATTCGGGCATATTTTCGAGCAGCCAGTCGCGACTGTTCCTCACTCTTGGCACCGGTGCAAACCATTTTACCGGAGCTGAAGATGAGAGCAGTGGTTCGGGGCTCTCGGATTCTCATAATGACTGCCGCAAAACGTTTTGGATTGTATTCAGCATTTCTGGCGTGAAGTGCGATCTTCTTGAGGTCGAGTCTGCAGCCGAGGTTTACCGTCGATACTATATTTTGCAGTTGAGGTACTATTCCGGGATCTGTGGATACCGGCGTCACCGGAGTCATTGGGGTCATTGGTGTCATCGGACCCGAAGGGCCTACACTTCCAAAGGGAAGTGATGGCATATATGAATTAGATGTGGGAGTGTTGGCACCCGCTGATGTGTTCGGTGGGGCAGCGGGTGAGGCTGTACTATGAATAACACTGGGAGGGCCTACACTTCGCACTGGTGTTGAGGGCATAGATAAGTGGTCGTGATGTGGTGGTTGTACGGGAGACGGTTGAACCAACTGACTTTGAAGAAATGCCAAGTGCTGTTCTTCTGCCGCATCGGGCCCATCGTGGAGGGGGTTCGATACCAGGGGTGGGATCACATTAAATGGATTGATATCCATCTTTCACTTAGTTTATCGCTTAATTTAATGTAAAATCAAATATGAGTTTCAATTTGTGATCAAATAAGTGAGTGTCCCATAAAATACGTCCGGAATATAGGAGTGCAGTAAAAGGCGACCCAATCGGTCACTCAATGGTATGAAATAATATTCGTATATCTCTATCAAAAAGGACGTTAAAAATACCGAAACAAATTTAACTTTCTAGGTGCATTATTAAAACTTTTTAATTGTTAAAAAGAGAATTGATTAAGTGCCATAAAACTATTCAAATTATTAACTAGCATATTTTTTAGTTATACGTAGATTTGATATATAAATTTAATTATTTCATTATATATCGTTTGTGTTAAATAGGAAGTTGACACTAAAGGTACAGTCAAACCCCTTTCCTGGGAATCAAAATTATTATAATTTATTAAATTGAAAATATATACAATTATTTATGAAATTGATTTCCATTTGATTGTAAAC
>JAQGCS010002201.1:0-10838 GCA_034702105.1 Fuscozetes fuscipes
AGGTTTAGCAAGGATTGTACTTCTGCTGGTTATTCGTTTGTACGTTTTTGCCATTCTTATAATGAAATGTCTTTAAATTGAATGAAGCATTTGGTTTTGCATTTTGAGTCATTCATAAATATCGTTAAAATTAGTTAAACTTTAAGTCCACTGACGTCTGAAATGATAGAAAAATTGGGCACAAAATAAGTCATTCATTGCTTTTATCGACAAATTCATTGAACTTTTTGTGAATCTGTGAATCGCCGGTCATTTCAACGCTTTTCATATGTTTTGGCGCTTATAATACAAATCAATACTAATTGTTATTATTTTTAATTAATTACATTTCAATTCTTTTAATTTTATCTCAATTTATATCAGTTTTTATTGATTATAAGAAATAGTGTTTTGTTGAGAGATTTCAATTGAAAACCTATGAAATAATAGAAAATGACAATAGTTGTGGCCAACGATCCCACGACGGGACAGCCTTTGACAACAATGATGTCTCCTATGGCTAATAGTAGTCGAGCTGACATGAGTGTCACAATCAGTGGTAATCCGTATGAAAGTGCGGCCAATGTTGTGGACCAATTTCTTCAGTCGGATTCTCTCTTCCCTCAAATGATTGAGACATTTAAAGTCACTCAAAGTATTTGTTTTTCATTTCATAAAATACAACTCAATTGAACTCTAATTACTTTTCCATACTTTCCGAAGGATTTCCTACAGTTTCCGGACTTCAGGACAATGATTATCCTAATTTGAATGAAATGGGATCCAATGGACAGAGTTTATTGATTTCTCAATTCAGCGCTTTGACTACTATCCCTTTGCCGAAGGGATTACTCGAACAGTTCTCACGTAACAATTGAATAATTGATTTGCTTTTATAGGTTCTAACAATTGTTTTCTCAGATATGCAACAAAACTGTGAAATGGGAATAATGGCCGAAATCGGGAGGGCGTGGGTCGCCATCGATTCCTACATATATTTATGGAATTATGATAACGGAAGTGATGTCGCATATTATGATGGCTTAACTGAAACCATTCTGAGTGTGGGTCTCGTCCGACCAAAAGAAGGTGTTTTTAAACCTCACATTAAATACCTACTGGTGTTGACCACTGCCGTTGAGATTTTATTGCTGGGAATCACATTCACTTCGTATGAAGATCAATCAGATCCTGGAGATTTACTCTTAGTTCCCGATCCTATATTTCGAGTGCCGACCGATAATGTAGTGATGAATGTTATTCGGGGAACACTCGACGGACGTATATTTCTTGGCGGCAAAGACGGCTCTCTTTATGAAATAGTATATCAAGCTGAGGACGGATGGTTTGGCCGCAAATGCAAGAAAGTTAACCACTCTTCAAGTGCTCTCTCCTTTTTTATTCCGGCCTTTCTCAACGTTTCAAAAGAAGGTAAGCCTTAGAAAAGTGTCGATAATATAATAAAATATTTATGTTTCAGAAGCCATAATTCAGATGGAAATCGACGGAAAGCGTCACATTCTTTACACACTCTCTGAGTTGGGAACCATTGATGTCTTTGATATGGGTGTTGATGGAAAGGCTTCTTATAGAGTGGGCTCAAAGAGCTTGAATTCAATAGTAAACGAGGCTTCATCTGCGGCGCAGACTATTGATCAGTTAAACTTCAAACCCATCGTTTCCATCAGTGCTATCGAAGAAAACGAATCAATTCATGTAAACCTAATAGCAGTGACCAAAGCAGGAGTTCGTCTATACTTTACAACTACTTCAATGGCATCCCCAGAACAGCGACCATTTACTTTGACTCTGTTGCATGTGCGACTGCCGCCAGGCTTCACGGCTTCGTCACCTCCGCAGAGACCTACCGCTGTTCACAGTTCACACTTTAAAAGAGGAACTCTTTTAATGATTTCCTCACAAATGGAAAACAAAGACTTGTTGTGGACGATAAGCAATGACTCGTTTGCTTTCAATTCAGAACTAATGGAACTCTTTTCAGTCACTCCTCTTAACAGCAAAATATGGAAAATGGCCGAAGAAATCAAAACAATTCCATACAAACCATTCCACACCTGTGTTTTAAAGAATAATAAAGTGATTCCGATTGAATCGCCACTATTAGTGACCCAACACTTGGAAGAGCCGCGAAAATTTATTTTCTTGTCCTCTCAGGGAATTCATATCGGATTTAAGCCAAGAATTGTCGACCAATTACTGCAACTTTTAATAGAAAATCAAGGCTTTGACAACGAGGCTGTAAAAGCTTTTTTTACTCTTCATCCCGGGCCTCAGGGATGTGCTATTGCTCTTATTCTGGCCTGTGGTTCGAGGTTAAAGCAAGACGAAAAAATCAAAGACTGGGCAACCTCTGCCTTTTTCCATTATGGAGGAGAACCACAACAATCATCTCTACATTCGAGTCAAGCAGTTTATCCTCAACAATACATTACCCAATTCGCTACACCTGTCTTTGATCGGTCGCTACAACAGATCTCTACACCAGTTTCATCTCCTAATCAGCCATTATTTTCAACCCCTTCTTCTCCAATAGCGCCTCAACAGATGCACACATATTACAGTCCGACTGACAGTTTAGGGCGAAATGAGCCTATGATCGGTAGTCCGGCACCAGTGGCCACTGGTATGGCCTTTCAATATTCAAATCGCCACAATGGCATTTATCTCTACTTTTCGCGAATTATTCGTCCGATTTGGAACCTAAAAACAGTGACATCACAGAAAACTATTACCAGCGAAGGCCCCAAAGAGCTCCTCATTAGTAATATATCACTGAATGAAATCAAATTATATGACAATCGGTTAACAGATTTGAGAGACTTTCTTAAGATTAATATTAAGTTTTCGCCTAATTTTGAAAACGAAAGCAACAGAAAAAATATTTTCAAAGGAAATGATGTTTACGCTAATGAAAGAAATTCATTACATTTTTTGTTGAAACTAATCGAACACTGCATTGAAGTTCTTGGACTTTGGAAACTACTCGTTGACCATCAGTTCCACGCAATCACTGCTATTATTCAGACTGAAAGACAGACCCAATTGATTGCAATGACATTTAGAGAATTAGTCATTTATGGCAACGAAATGACAACACTGCTGGCCAGTGCTCTCGTCCGTAGATTCATCGAAGACAACTCTACCACTGATATAATCAATAAAAGACTTCAAGAGGTTTGTCCATCGATTTATAAAAACGAGAACGCATTGCACGCAAAGGCTCACGAATTGGTAACCAAAGCGAAAACGATTACAAACCCAACGGACAGAGCGAACCAATTGGAGAATGCGTTGAATTTATGTAAAAAGATCGGCGCCCGCATCAGTCTTCCTGCTGTCTGTGAGTTGTTTCAATCGGTTCAATGGTATGAAGCAGTGGTTGACATATGTCTGCTTACGGCCCAAAATCGTGATCCACAGAACTTAGGTCTTCACTTTTATCGGAATGGAGAACAAACGGAGGATCAGTTGGGTTATTATGCGTTCTCCGCTCGCAAAGAGTGTTACAAACTTTTACTCGAAATATATGAACGACTGGTCCAACAGAGCAAATCATTGCTTAACCCGAGAACACAGAATTCCACTCAAACTTCTCTGACCTTAGAAGAGGCGAAGAATCGCTCAAATGATATGTTGAAACACGCGATTCAGTCGAACGACGAACTCTTTCACATTTGTTTGTATGACTGGCTGTACGAACACCAACAAAGTGATCGACTGCTTGAAATCAAGTCTCCATATTTGGAGAGTTATCTCAAGCGTAAGACTTCATCTTTTTCTGACTCTATTGCGTTAATGGATTTGCTTTGGATGTATTATGAGAGGAACGGTCATTTCAGAGCTGCCGCACAGATATTGAATAAAATGGCTGAACGGCGCAGTCCTGACGTTAATCTATATAACCGACTCGAATACTTGTCCAGGTCTATTGTTTGCATGAAAAGTTCCGACACCCGGCCTCTTTCACTTCTGGGAGACGGTTCCCAATCAACTGCCGGCGAATTCCTTCACGAGTTAGAGGAGAAGATGGAAGTGGCACGTATTCAGCTTCAACTTCTTGAGCACATTCAAAGGTTATCAGATTCTGTGCTGACTCGCGAAGCCATCAGTGCCCTTAATTGTGATTTACTGGATATTTCTACCCTTTATGAAGAGTTCGCCGATCGCTTCAATTTGGCCGAATGTCAATTAGCTATACTTCATTGTGCCGGACATCACGACCCAAACCTCATCGAAACTATTTGGCAAAATATAATCGATACCGAACTGCGAGCTCTTAGTTCTAAATCAAGTGAAGCGCAAAAGATTTCAATTCGTACCAAAATTAAAGAATTGGGGAAACTTTTTTTGAGTTCAGACAAATATTTTCCAATCGGTTTGTGCTCTTCTTTTGCCATTTTCTTAATTAAATTGAATTTGTTTTTAGAATTTATTGTAAAGACTTTGGAAGCAAAGACTCAGAACTTAGAACTGGAACCTCAGTGGCTCATCGATATTCTTCTTGACTTAGGCATTAAGTTAAGCGATTTGCTCGATCTATACCACAAACTGTATAAATCTCGTGAATTGGGCACATCCTGGCCTCGCAAACAAATACATTTGCTTCGAGTGATGGCATATGTGATCGATTCATTCACTCAAAACCAGAATCTGGTGAATCTTAGTGAGAGGTCTGTCTTCTACTTTGTTTCCTGTTTAATAAATTGATTGATTGTCTCCAAACAGACGCCATTTCTGTACGAAATGTTTAGATGTATTGTCGGCCTATTTGATAGATTTGCAAACTATGAATACTGAGGACAGAGCCGTCAAAAGCCTATCGTTTGACTTAAAAGGACTTAAAGCCAGACTCGAGCGATGCGTTTGATTTGTTTTAAAATATTTTTATTTTTTTCAGTCTATTAAATGACTTTAATAAAGATTAACAATTAATTGATAATCAAGTGTTGAATTCTTTAACGATTATTAATAATTAGTTTAATTATGAAAAGAGATGTCACTCAAGAGATGTCACTCAAGAGATGTCACTCAAGAGATGTCACTCAAGAGATGTCACTCAAGAGATGTCACTCAAAAATCACATTTTTCCTAACTTTCAATGAATCATATGTTTGGATGAAAACAGTATTCAGTGAAACAATTATTTGATTGAAATCATTTTGGCTTAAATTGTGAGCAAAATGTCTTCAAACGATGAATCGGATGATGAGTTTCAAAGTGCTGACGAAGACATCGACTTTGAACCACATTTTGATAAGCGGTTAGAACTGAAATGCGATGATTCGGATGACATAAACGCTCAAAACCGTAAACACTTCCCAAAAGTGATTTCTTGCTTTAATTTATGGCTTTTTACAGATAATGCCGACAAAAACATAGATCAAGAGTTACCACAATTAGATCCACAATTGAAAGTCAAATCAATTTATTCGAGTGAAGAGAGAGAAGATAAAAAGATATTATGTGAATCAAAAACAGAACTAGGTCAACAAACTACTCTCACTAAACACAACGACACTTTTTCTGACAAACTTATCGATGAAAGTCAAGAAAATAAAATAAAAGCAAAGACTGTAATCAAAGGAAGAAAAATATTACGAAAAGCGGATCGACTCAGAGATCAGACAAATACTGAAGAATTAGATATTTGTGAACAGAAAAAGGTTGAAGTTTTGAATAAATTATCGGATTTGACCACAAAATCAATCACTACTGAAGAGTCCCACAAAACATACGACACCGAAGAGAAGAAAATCAATTCATTCATTTCACTTAAAGAGGAAGAAAACATTGAGAAATGGTCTAGATACAATATTCCCTCCAACCAAATGTTAGGCCCCAAAGAAATTGACATTAAAACAGAAGACATCCAAAGAAAGACTAAAGTAGATAATAACCAAATGGACTTCAAAACAGAGGAATACATTTCTGAGATACCTATTGAAACAAATGAAGAAAAAGAGACCATAGACGACAAGACTAGAATTAAAGGCACAACCTTATTACCAAAAGTGGATTCACCTCCCAATGAGACCATTGCTGAAGAATCAGAGATTTGTGAGGAGAAAAAGATTGAAATTTTGAATAAATTATCGGATCTGAGCGCAAACGACGACACGGCCTCCAATTGGAACAATTGGTTCACTGATATAAAGTCGGCCGCAATGACTGCCACTTCCACTACAGTGAATCATGTGAGTCAAGCCTCCAATAAATGGTCATTAAATCCGAAATCATTTCTGACGAGTGCCGTTTCTTTAACGACTAATGTCGGTATGTCTTCACTTTCAAACTTAATGTCAGATAATTATATTATTTACCCAATGGTTAGGTTCAGGAATTAGTTCTGTTGTGGAAAACGTCAGTTCAGTAGTGGACTCGGCGATTGGGGCCCCTCCACCCGAACAGATGGCCGCTATCGTTAATAAAGATTCAAAAGTTGAAAGTAATGAACAAAATACCAGAATAAATGAAAATCAAAGTAAATCGGGGATAGGGTTCGGTTTATTCGACTATACACTCAATACACTCGAATCTATTGGTAAGAAAACTATGGAAGTGATTGTCGACGACAAACACAAAAGAGACATCAAAACTGATAAAACGGATTAAGTGATAAAAAAACAATAATTTTGAATATTTTTATCGTTTGTTAAATAAAATAAATGATCTTACAATTTGATTAAAATATTTTCATAGAATCTAAAGCTTAAATTTTTATTATGTTTTAGACAATTGATTAATTTGATGAACCTTTTGATCAATTTGTTTGAACTGGAATTTCCATTGTGGGTCATAGAGGAACTGTCTGTGATCGAAACGGTTATCGTCGGGAGAGTATGTCTCCGAATGCAAAGCAGGCGTTAAAACCGTTTGTTTGTGTCTATTATTTGCATATAATGTGAAAAATCTTTTGACTTTTACTGCGATCACTTCTGGACCAGTCGTTTCATTAATGTCTTTGATGGCAGACTTGATATGTGTTGAGTGTCTTTCATCCCATATCTTGCAAAACATGCCAAAAGGTCCATAAGTACCAAATTGGCCTCTCCTTAGTTTGCCAAAAATACTCAATTCATCATATGTTAGGCCTAAGTCCTGTTCATCCTCTTGATCTTCACCCGTCAATTCAGCGCTGGGAATGGCACCAACTATTCTGGTGATGGCATTGTTTTTGTCTTCAATGAATTCTTTGCAAAACTGCATAAAACTCTTTAAATCATTTTTACTGATAGAACCGATTGGATTCAAATCAGCTGAAGAGCAGTCATATTTGGTGAGATATCCGACCAAAGCCTCATCAACATTACCTGTGGCCAAAACAAGTCGTTTACCTTCACTAAAATAGTAGGTCAAAACCATTCTAAGCCTCGCCTGAAGATTCTGCTTCTGAAGAGTGACCACATTGTTGTCGGGTTTGGTATCCAACGGAACAGAAGTGTTGATCAGTTCGAAGATATTATCGAAATTGTGTGCAACGAACTGAGAGCCAACACTTTGGGCTAAACTCAATGCTCGATCATAACTGTCGTGTCCCGAATATCTGGTCGACAAATAGACACACTTCAGAAGCTTATGGCAAATGTCTTTCGAAGAATTAATTTTGTCGACAATATAAGGATCTTTAAAAAGAGTTTTCATGTTTTCGATTATTTGTTGATTTCTGTTAACCATTTGGTGATATAATAGATTACAGAGAGAGTAAACTAAACAAACCACAGAACTAGAATCTAATCCTCCACTTAAAGGAACAATAAAACCTTCGAGTCCTCGATTAATACAACGCCGGAAGTAATCCCAAAGCCATAGCGAGCAGTAGTACATTATTTCCTGTTCTGCCCTTAAATTTAAGTGATTTAAATTTATTGCCTTTTCCGACATTTTTGATGCCCGAAGAATATTAAATCCATTGATATTAATTGTGGCCACTTTTTCGATATCAATAAGACTAGAATTATAATTACTTCTTTCGGTCGAATCAAAGATTAAATTACTTCCGAGGATTCGATGCGTTTGTATTTTAATATTGTTCTGAAGCCTGTATTGCGTGACTTCATTGACATCGATGTAAGCGATTGCTATTTGTATTTCATTAAACATCGTTTCCGAATCAGTTGTCATAGCAATGAGGTCTCCGTTCACCATAACAAGACTCCTACCATAAAAGCACAGCCTTCCACCGCCATCACAACCGACTAGATTTGCAAAGGCGTAAACCCCACCCGTCTTGAATGTGGCCGTTTTCATTAGATTCAGAGCCCGATCTAATTTGCGAATTTCCCAATAAGAGGCAGAGCTATTCAAAACCAAATGACAGCCCCGTTTGCCGAACAAGTTTATATGCTGAGCGTCCGAATGCCATAATTCTTCACAAATCTCAAACCCAATTCTAAAAGTGGTTGCGCTAACTATCGATTCAGAGGTTAAACAAATCTCTACAACAGATTTGTCTCCAAAGGGCGCTCTCGTCTGTCCATTCAGTTCAGTTATGAATGTCGGTAATGGAAACCAAGTCATTAATCCTTGAGAGCCGTCGTCCCAAGCGGTGAACCAACGACTTTCCCTATAGTTTCCATTCAAAGCTAAGCGAGTTTTAGGTCGAATCAAAATTATTTGAGAGTTTAATAGAAGAATCCGACAGTTATATAGAGCGGAGTCTTTGAGGACTGGCATTCCTGGCATTTCAAAATTCAATTCATTTAAAAATTTTGGTTATTTTTAAACAAAACTTATACCGATGTCTATGAGAATATCTCTGAAGTCATGTTCAATGATTTGAGCTAAGATTTGCCAAGAGTGATATGTAGTGTCCATCTCATAGAAAGCATCTTCACAACCATATCCAGGTATTTCAAGTTCTGGGCCCACTCTAATAGAAGCGCCCAAATCAATGGCCTCTTCAATACTTTTAATAATTCTTTTGGCATTTCCCTCAAAGTCGAGGGCAAATTGATTCAGAGAACAGACGGCGACTCCAATTCGAGACATAGTATTGGATCCAATTTTAGTTTAAACGACAATTCTTTTAAGAAAATCAATTCAAACATAAAATTTAGAGAAAATATTTGCTTCGAATTAAAACACCATAGATCTGAGTAAATTTGCTTGCTCCTGTCACTATTATCCAAAGTGATATCTTATGTCACAAAAAAGATTTTATCTGAAGGATATCAAAGTCAATTCAAATAATTTGGACTCAAATTTAGGCTGTGCTTTCACCAATAAATAACTAATTGCACGAATAAATCATCAATTATTCGTAATTCCCTGATTAATTCTAAAAGTAACTCATTGCTTTTACTCTGGGATAGGGCAAGGGGAGAGTATTTCTACTGGGGTATGAAGGGATGCTCGGATAAAACAAGTTCGGTTTAAACTCAAATCCCACTACATTTACATCATTTATTAATTTTAAAAAGTGTTTAATTAATAAATATAATAATTTTAATCATTAATTGACGACAAACCTATAGACAACATATACTGTCGTAAATGTAGTGAAAAATAACAATTTTGCTGAACTCTGGACATCAAATACAGTCTTTTCCACCGTTTTGTCCCTCAAAGTTTATATTCAGTCCCTATTTTGCTGCGTTCTGTCCCCATTTTACAGCGTTCAGTCCCTTTCAGCGTTTAGCAATGCGATAACAGTAAAGCATTGAACTCTGCCTAAGCATTAAAGCAGAGTTATAGCTCTCATACAACACACGCTTTGGCCCATTGCGTAGCACTGAAAGGGACTGAACGCTGTAAAATGGGGACAAAACGCAGCAAAGAAGGGACTGAATATAAACTTTGAGGGACAAAACGGTGGAAAAGACTGTAAGTGACCAAAGATTTCCGTAAATTTTCGAAAATCTTGGGGGGTGAAAATTCCTCGGATTTGAATGACAATTTTGCGGATTTTTGGAAATTTAGGGGGGTCCAAAAAGATCTTAAAAGATTTTTCACCGAAAATTCACTTTAGAGGTCACCTAACGATCGTAAGTTGATTTTGAGGCAAATAAAAAATATCCCCTGCCCAACCCTGCCCGAACTGACCCAGGAATGTCAACGAATATTTTCTGTTTTAGCAATTGAATAAATGTATTCTGATTACATGCTCAATTTATAATTGTAAATTTAAACAGCAAAATAGATACCATTCGAATCGGTACATATCATAAGAATGTTATCTATAAACTTACAATGTTATCATGCATAACGTTGAGGCTTACGTTTACTTGTTCATTTTATCAATGTAAAATTCTTTTTAATTAAAAGTTCCATATTTATGGGTTATTTGACACAAATAATAAAAAATCAACCAAGTTTTAGCAATACTCTCATTATTATTCAATTACTAAAACAGTTAAACCTTATTATACCTGGTTAATTCCCCTCTTTATAATCCTTCCTTGGTTATAGTGGGTCACTTGTAAACCAGGGATGCCCAAGCTTTTCGGCTTTAGGGGGGTGGCTAGGGGGTATTTTTTTGAATTTGCCACCAAAAAAACCGAAAAAATTTGCCACCTCGCTTTGCTCGACACGCCGCCTCGCTACGCTCGGCGAAAAAACTCAAAGAGACGTAAGGTCAAGATGCGAGCCGCCTCGCTTCGCTCGGCGGCGAGGGGGATATACCTATGATGTTAAATTTTTCAAAATTCTAGGGGGGGTGGTAAAGCCAAAATTTTCGACTCTTGGGGGGTGGACCCATACCCCCTTGGGCATCCCTGCTTGTAAACAATGTTAAGATAATTTTGTTAAAATCCCCAATTGGTTACGGTGACGTCTCAAAATACCAAAATCTCAAAATACCAAACCTTATAATCCCTTATCTTTTGTTTAACTAAAGGATT
>JAQGCS010002202.1:0-10835 GCA_034702105.1 Fuscozetes fuscipes
GAAATGAAATGAAATAATTGTTATTTATACTCGTAAGGCATTCAACCTAGGGCTGATTTCCAATGCCGACGAGTGTGATTTTTCAATTGTATTAATTTATTTACATTTTATATCTAGCATTTTCATGGTCACATAGGTTTGAGCTATTACCATGGTTTGAACCCGGGCTCTCCGCCTTTGCAAGCGGAGACGCTACCTCTAGATCACTGAGGCTAGTTCTATAGAGCTAGGCTAGACTATAGAGCATAGGCCGGCATCGAGGGAGTTTGGGGACAATTTGCATGATAAAAACCTTGTCGTTTATGAACAATTTCTAGTTTGCTAGATAAACTTTTGACTTATCATTCAAACTTGATATAACTTGTTTACAAACAAATCAAAACCCACTATTTTAATAAAATCTATCACTTCTCACAATGTTTGGTTACTTTGTTTTTGAATTTTGAATTTAATCTGATCATGCTCAAATTGCTTTGAATATAATATGTTGAAATATGTCCCTCGTTTGGTCGTTCGCTGCCTATGCATGCTATAGAGTGATACTTGTAAATTTTCAATCAGTCTTTAATGATTCATAATAGAGCTCTAAGTCGGATTGATTTTTCAAATCCGATCCGAAATTTTCAATATGGTCAAGTTATACATAAATTAGTTTTAACTGTTTATTCACTAAATCACTTGAAATTATTTCTGTGTTTTCCAATTCAGACATTTTGATTGTCATCCAGTTATAAATTTATGCAACGCTTGATTCAAACAAAGCAATAAGAAGTTGGGCTCAAATTTCAATCTGTTTTACAGTTAAATAGATAACTCTTTTCAGCTTCGGATTTTCTGCAAAAATCCGATCCGAATCCTACTTAGAGCTCTAATTCATAAGTTTAATCAATAAAAAATGTTTGGCTCTACATGAGTAAAGTCAGCTCAACTTAAGAATGATAAAAACGTACAAACGAATAACCAACAAAAGTACAATCCTTGCTAAACCTTTGTACTAAGCTAATGCATTGAAAAGCTTATTGCTTGAACAAAAAGTTTCTGTACGTTTTTGTCATTCTTAAGTTGAGCTGTCTTTAAAGTCAATTATCTTAATTATGTTAGTAGTTCAATAATGATGTACCTTGTTAACAAGTGCTGTTCCATATCAATCGTGATATTGAAATTGAATTAATTATGAGTTCAAATCAATCACAACTTAATGAGTGTTCGAATTATATATTAAATAATTATCAAAACTATTGAGTTGTAAACTATATATGCGGCCAAATATGATAATTAAGAAATCTTTATTCGAATATTTGCTAGCTACCTGTAATGTTACATTTTTCAAAATTCTAGAGGGGGGTAAGACCCATACCCCCTTGGGCATCCCTGGTATTCGATAAAGTATTCAATCGATTTTTAAATAAAATTACTTTTCATTAATAATGATATAAAGTGAAAGAGGTAATTTAGCTGGGTAAGTTTACTACTCATTCGCCGAATATAAACAACTTATTCGATGAAATGACCCAAAAAAACACAATAAGAGGACACACTTTTGTGATCAGAATTGTTAAAAGAGTTTTTTCATTGACTGAACAAAAGTCAATTGAATTGCACTAATTGTGAATTAATTTTGATGTTTGGTCTGATTTGTTTGAGTTATGGAATGTTTTGTGTAAATTTCTTTCGGTTACAACTAAAACATTGATTCGAATGCATCTGTAATTTAAATAAATTATAAAATCGATTAAATTGACTCAAAATACAAAATGTATTCAAAGCTTCCGACTGTTTATCACTTAATCACAAAACTATTGATTTGTGAAGCGCTTAATGACTCACAAAAGTTGCAAACAATTCACGAGAAACTCTTCAAAGTCATTGAAGTTTTCTGAGTAAGGTGACATACTTCTCATTTCCTTTAAAATCATTCACAGATAATGAAATTCTGTAAAATTTGCAAATTCTTGATTATTCTCCAATTGATGATAATTAATATAAAAATTTATGGATAAAATGCCGAAGACTCTATTTTAATTAGAATCATTTTTATCTAATTAATCAAATAAATTGAATATATAAAACAATCTCCTTTACCATTTTAATTAATCAAAATCTAGACCGGATAATCTACGGATATCGAACTTTTTATATAGTTTAGTTTTGCACTATTTAAAGGAAATTCAAATCAATTTTTGATGAAAACAATTTAGTTTTCTGAGCAAAAGCTATGGCATTGCTTCTTTTCTTGCTCATTTGTTTTAACATATTGAAATCATTGTCTTGTACTTCATTAACAGTGACTGGCTATTGTGGTGACCCAGGAAGACCCACCAAATCACAGCTGTCGCCGACACAGAACACATACAATGGAGAGGAAACAATTACCTATAAATGCGATGACTATATCTCATTAAAACAGTATCGAAAGTGTGTCAGAGGAAAGTGGAGGGGAGAACCCGCCGTTTGTGGTATTACTCATATTCTTAATTATTATTACAATTCATAAATATTAAATAATCTTTGAATTAATGCTCCATTAACTAGACTGAATAAATAAGAATTGATTTTGTGATTTGTCTTGCTAACTTTGATATGTTTGATAGGTAATGCATTTCGAGACAATGACGTGAAACGGGCGAAAATTTATAGAAAAAGCGATGGCTTTCTCATCAAGGAATACAATACAAGTGCTTTGCCGCCCTTCACCAAATTTGGTACCTCATTTATCGCCGAGCGTTATGATATTCCACTTAGGGCATTCGGCGCAGAGAGCTATCGTATCGAACTTTATCTTCAATATAAGGCTATCTTTCAATTGGTTCGGATCAGTCTTTCATTGGTTAACCATTTGGTTGATCCAAGATTGAGGAAATCGAGTTTCAATATAACGAAAGTAACGATCAGTCCCTATAGAGAGTGTCGTCTCCACACTCAGAGTAATGTCAGTCCATGGCTTCACAACTCGACTCGTTTTGATTATTGGTTTTCCTGTGAATCCAAAGACCAAAAGTCTTTTGAAAAAGAAATTAAAGAGAAATCGGATTTAGTTGTTATAGAAACAGAATCAGACGATCAGTTAGAACTGGATTTGGCCACATTTATCCTTGCTCAGCCATACACCACTGATGGTAATATTAAGCAACAAATTTGTGGAACTCCCGAAATACCTATAGGGCTGTTCTCTCATGTTATAAATCACAACACCAGATATGCTTTCAAATGTGACGAAGGTTTTAGACCAGTAGAGCCCAAGTTTTCCGATGCGGTCATACCTTCCTTTGATTTATTTTGTAGCACAGATATGAAGTGGAAGGGAAGGCTACCCGAGTGTTTACCTAAGATGACGTGCAAAAAGTTTTCGTTAACTGAAAAGCATTTAATTGAAGTCTATGTCTACGAAAAAGTCTATTATTATAACGAAAGTCATTGGTTTGCAATCGAAGGAACAAAAGCATACTTCAGATGCAAAGAAGAGACACAGATTTTCGTTGGAAAAGAGATCCGGGTCTGTGGAAAGGATGGCCTTTGGAGTGATAGTCTACCCAATTGTTTGGAAACTGATAAAGGTTTGTTGACTATTTTTGATAGAAAATAACTAGTAGAATTTTTACTTCATAAATAGAATCGAAGGTGAATTTGACTAATCTGTCGATTATAATTCTGATGGCGTTATTCGTGACCTTCGGTTTGACTGCAATTCTCATATATTGTGGAATGAGATGGAAGAGAATGCGATCCAATGAACGCAAAGATACCGGAAGGAGAGAATCAAATATTTATGATGACTATGACTTTACGGGACAGGAGGGAAAGGCTATCGATGAAAACTATGAGACTGTTGATGACGACAGATATGCTACAAGAGCTATACCCCCCATCTATACGCCTATGACTGGTGGGAGCTATAAATACAATTACCATGACCGAAATGTGTACGACGATTGCGCTGAATATCATCCACATCAACAAAATCCGAATGCCCTCGATGTGGAAGAATCTTATGTTGTGATGAAGAAATACTAAATTATTCCTTTATTGTCATTTAAAATCACACATTCACTCAAAATCAACAAGATTATTTTTAACTTTTATTTAAGGCATAACACGACATATTTTTCCCAACATATCCTCAAATGATTTCAACTTTCATAAAGATTTTATGATGTATTAATGTAGATAGCCAACTTTTTTACTTCTAATTACCACTTGATCACCATTTGTTACGAGGTGAATTAAAGTAAATCAGATTTATGACAAGGTTTAAAGGATGATCCAACTAAATCTGATGCCAAACAGAGCTAAGAATTTCGAGGCCTATAATAAAATGCGCAAACCAATTATAAACCCACTCAAAGTGTTATCTTAATCCCAGGGACTGACGCTTTTCCTACGTATATGATATTAAACCCAATCTGAAGGAACATTTGTTTGGAACTAACTTTAATTAACTGTTTAACTGAAGATCGATAATATTTTCAAAGATATTTTGAATGTTACCCAAGAATCTCTATATAAGCAGCAATCATCTGTCAGAAAAATTTATCTTGCTGAAAAATAAATAAGATGATTTAAATGATCAAAAATATCTATATTTATTCACTAACTGGATGCTAACAATTATTTTGCGAAATAAGAATACATACAAACGAATAATCTGTAGAATATGAATGAAACATCCAATAGAAAAGCTATCTAGTTAAAATCTTCATCAAATCATATTTTCCAATAATTTTGGATTCAGTCGTATCGTAACGTAACGTTGTTTATGAAGAGATTGGTTTTGACAATAATAAAAGGCTTTAGTACTAATAAAGATTAGCAAAAGTAAAGCCTAAACGATAACAAAGTAATAATCAATGCATTCGTTTCTTTAAATTTAAATCTAAACCTTAAAATAGTAAAACTTTATTTATATAAACATTAGTGTTGTCTGTAAACCATTCAAATGTCAATTAAATTAATCGCTTAAACACTCGACCGAACAGTTGTGGATCAGATGGAAGGCACTCAAAAGGCTCGCAAACCAAAGTGCAGTGTTTGGCAGTATTGGGACTCAAGTGTGGATTCAGAGGGTGTCAATCTAGTCAGGTGTAAGTTTTGTTCGCAAGAATACACGGCTTCGGTGGCCAAAAATGCAACCCGACTCCGACAACACCTGACCAGAAGGTGCCCTCATGTGCCCGATGAGGTCAAAATGTCTTTTCCCGAAGATTCGGATGACAAGATCAAAATAGCGAAAGTATTTTCCTTAATATTCGTGTGATTTGAAACTGATTCCAATTTTTATTTATTGGAAGAAATGCGATAAAACTGACCACAACTCTACTCCAGGCATTCAAAAGCAATCGCTAAGACATTGGGCAGTAGTTGTACCTGAGGTCAAAGTTGAGGATTCAGATGACGATCTCTGGAGAGATGACCTCTCAATCACTTCTGAATCTCAAAGAGAACGGACTAAAGATGTGAAGATATTAGAAGAAGAAAATCAAAGACTGTCCTCAAAACTTAAGATATGTTTGCAACAAAAGGAAGCACTTCTTAAAATCAACAAATTTCTTGACCAAAGTCTTGTATTAATGGAAAAATTGGATTCACTTCACAAAAATTATTTGGTCGATAACGACATAGAAGTCGAAGAAGTGACCCAACAATTGAATTCTTGTAGCGATTCAGTGAAGGAATGGAAAGAAAAGTATAATTTAATTGAATATAACCTAAAGATGAAGAAATTGTACAAAACTCCAGGTATTTATTACTTATAAAATGGACACATTTTCATTCTGTCCCATCAGCTTCTTTGACTACAAAAAGCAGACTTACGTGGAGTGTAGACAGGACTGGAAATATAGGCAAAGGTCATAGACCTCAGTCCACAATCTGGAAGTACTACACTGTTTTGAGCAAAAAATCGGATGAACTCAAAACAATAAAATGCAAGTTCTGTGAGAAGGAGTTCCGATACAAACATCTGAATGCAACCAAATGTCGGACACATATCGTAGAGAACTGTGAGAACGTTCCCGAAGATGTCAGACGACAAGAGAATAATTGGATTGAATACCGACCCCAGTCTAAGGTCAATATCTGGCGACACTTCACCATTACTGAAGAGGATGACAAGACTACTGTCGAATGTGTTTATTGTGGCCACGTATATGCGGGCAGGAATGCCACTAAATGTCGCAGTCATTTGGTGGGTAAATGTGAAGGAGTTCCCGAAAGTGTCAAAGACATCATCGCTGGTCAGTGCGATACAGAATTCGTCAATAGTTCACAGACAACACCAAAATCCAAAATGTCTAACGTTTGGAAGCATTTCGATATCGAAGAAGACGAGGGTATGTAAAATGCATTTCAAATCACTCTTTTATTAACCGATTGTTGTATTTCAGGCAAAACCAGTTGTGTTTGCATTTATTGTCGCCATTTATTCACATATAAAAATGCAACAAAAAGTCGCCGACATTTGACTGACAAATGTCCGGCTATTCCGCGCGATATTCGCTTAGAAATTACTTCTGAAACGGAAGAATTGGGACGAACCTGGACTCAGACCAAAATTCCTATTTGGAACTACTTTGAAATGGAAACTATAGAAGGTATACATTTTGAATAATTCTAAACCAGGTCTACATTTTGTTAACTTTTAGGCAAAGAGTGCGCTCGTTGCATTTATTGCGGTTATACTTATGGCCACAAAAATACCACCAAATGTAAGGCTTTATCAAAAATTATCGAACAATAATTTTGATGTTTATCTTGTAACACATTTATAGTGCGAATCCATTTGTTATCAAAATGTGAAGACATTCCCGACGTAAATCGGGAGGAGATCCGTGACCAGTGCGAGAAATCCTATTTAATTGGAATTCGCAATAAATCTGAAATCAAAGAAATAAAAGTCAAACAAATATAAACTTGTTTTTAGTTTTTTTTACAATTTTTGTTTGCAGGAGAAAAAAGAGCGCAAGACTTACACCAAAAAAGAACCGGACAGTAGGGGAGGCGGAAGACGCAAATGCTTCATTTGGGAACACTTTAACAATTTGAATGAGGGCACAGCCATTCATTTCAAATGTAAATACTGTCAACAAAGTTTCAATTATCGGAACGCCACCAAAATGAGACATCATTTGGCCAACATTTGTAAGATAGTGCCCCTGGAAATTAAAGAAAACGTCAAACAACTCGATGATGGCTCTGTTCGAGCATACAAGAGAAGGGTACAGCCCGTACCTGGAATGTACGATTGCTGTTGGCCCGGATGTGATCTTAAATTTACAAAAATGTGAGTATATTTCAAAAGTTTTTCATTTTGTTTAAATTGTGAATCAATTTCGAATTCAGGTCCCGTCTGAAAAGCCATCAGTTGTCACACACGGGTGGTCTTCCAAGAATCAGATGCGATTGGCCCGGATGTGAATGGACGGGAAGGACTAAATCTGATGTAAAAATTCACAGATGTATTCACACGGGTTAGGATTTAGTTCTTCCAATGATTTCATTACTATATATGTCCCCTATTTTAGGTGAGAAGCCTTATGTCTGTGATTGGCCAGGGTGCGACTTTAAGACTTCCAAACCGTCCAGTCTGTGGATTCATAAGGTGTGTCTTCTATAGTCATATTTGTAATTAAATCTTTATTTTGAAATCTAAGCGCCGACACAAAGAGTTATTCAAATTCCCGTGCGATTGGCCAGGGTGTGAGCGCCGATTCCTCACTGCTTGGGAACGACAGCGCCATAAGAATACTCATTTAGGTCTGAAGCCATACGCGTGTCAGTACTGCGACAAACGGTATCCGATTGCCTACAAATTGAAAGTTCATCAAAATAAGCATCACTTGAATCAAATGACTAATCACTAGAACTCAAATCAAAACGAGGTATTTTTAAATTACCTGTTATTTAATTGAGCCAAATATGAATGTACCGAATGACTCAATCACTTCTATACTCTGTTTCTAAGAATCATTTCTATCATTCCATTAATTTAAAAATCTTCGATATTTATTAGAAATTTTATTTAAATGTAAATATCTTTTAATATTTAAGTGATTTGTAAACAGTTTTCATTAGTCTTTTGACTTTAATATAAATCAATTTATTTAAACTTTAATTTAATTGATTTAATTCTCGTCAAACTTAAGGTTAACTCAAATAAATTTTAACCATTAATGAAAAGAATGATTTTGGAATCTCCTCTTTTGTCGAGTTATTACCGACGTTGAGGTCAGCGATTGAATCACATTCTGCGCCGAATTGTCGATAAGTATTACAGACATAATTGATTACATCTCCAGAGTATCCGTCGATCATATTCTCGATGGCCTTAACTGTGAAGTCGTTGCAAATCCTGTCGTCTGTCGACAAGTAATTTGTGGCACACTTTCGATATTTATGATAATTACTATCAAAATAAGAGTTTTATTATTTTCAAACACTAAGTAAGTGATGGAAAGTCCTTTTCATACCAACAAATGATAGGAATTTTGTCATTTTGTGTTAATTGATGAATGCCTTGGACTTTGTCGATAAACTCATTCAAACACTTAACTGGTTTGTTGTCGTGTTTGTTCGAGCACTTTGCCGCATTCATTATTTTTTTCTTATTCCTCCAGCCTTTTGAGCATATCTTCTGATTCTGTGCGACCACACCATTGATAAGCATTGTCACCGTTTGATGGGCTGAATCAGACAGACATTTGATGGAATGCTTTCTCAGACAAGTTTCTTCCATTTTGTAATTTCTGAAAGTGTCAAACAGAGGTCAGTCAATACATCCAAAGCCACCGATTAGTCGCTTACGAGCAGAAGAAATCTAATTCACTAACTGTTTGAGGCATACGTTGTCTACCGATTACAATCATTTTCTTAGCGCACTCTTCGACCTCTTGCTCCTCAGCATCACATTCCGGGTGATTTTCCATATGATTTGAGGCATCCATTTGTGTCACTTTGAAAATCAATTGAATTTATCTTTCATATATTTTTCATTGAAATGAATGTATTTATTATTTGTTTGAAAAGAAAATTACCGAAACTGTTGAGAACACAAATCAGTATTATTAGTTTCAAATACATTTTGAAAAAGGATTCAAACAATTTGCTAGATATTTTAAACCTATTTGTAGACAATTAGGAAGCACCCAATTGTTAAATATTTTCTGAGTGAAAGACAATAGTGTTGAGAGAAAGAGACTTGTCTTGCAATAAGTCATTATATCGAAGGAGGAGTTAAACATTATATCATTGATTTAGTGGTTATTTATATTCTATTTAAAGCGATTCCGCAACAGATACTCGAAAAAGAAACAAAAAGTCTTTGTATTTAATTAATTATATATTCAATAATTGAAAGCTATGTTAAAGTCGATGAAAGCTCTAAGAATTGAAAAATTATACAAAACATTAAAATGTTTTTCCTATCAATACTCGGAAAACCTTTTAGGTTTCAAATAATTTAATATTAACTGCGATTATCTGATGATTCAATACGACATTGAATAACAAGAATAATCTTATTTCAAGGATACTCAGATTCTATGAACTTTTCGTGTGATTTACATTAAGTGCCTTAACACAATTAGTCCTTTAAATTGTATTTTCATTAATTTAATGAATTCGATGAATTTGTTAGTCTAATGACAAGGTTATTTATTTCCTTATTAATTTTTCATGTTGTTTATATTTTGGTCAAAACGTCAATGGCTCAATTTTATAAAATTGCACGATTATGGGAAATTTGTTGCTTTAAATAAATTTGTGTTTGTTATTTTCTTAATCAATTATTAATGATGTATTGAAATGGGCAAAAATCGGTATCACAAGGGAATTGGGCAAAAAAGTGACCATACTTTCCGAGAGAGGCTAAACGTTGGTTACAGGACTTGACATTTGTCGATATCACAAACTTATTGACATTTGATTCAATCACTTTATTTGGTGATACTCTTGATCAATTATTTTTAAATCAAATGCTAATAGTAAATGAGGACTTCCAATATTTTAACTTTTATAAGAACTTTTATGAACCAATAATTGCTGGAATTAAAACCAACTGAATACATTTTAGCAACTCATTAATCCAAGGATGGCCAAGGGGGAGGGGTAGACCTCTTACCCCCTCCTAGAGTCCTAAAATATTGTCAATCAAATCCGTCAAATGAGTTTTGATTCCCCCTCTAAAATTTTGCTAAAATTTAACATTACAGGTATATTCCCTAGAAATTTTCGGTTTTCATCTTGGCTAGACCCCTAGACCCGTCGAGCTTGGCCATTCCTAGATTAATCTGTGACGAACATCAGGCTAGGGATCACCTAGATGTGATAAATATGAACATAATCAGGATGCCCAAGCTTTTAGGCTCTAGGGGGGTCTAGGGGGTAAGCCACCTCGCTTCGCTCGGCGAAAAACTCAAAGGGGGCCCAAGGTAAAAAAATGTTCCCGCCTCGCTTCGCTCGGCGGAAAACACAAAGAGACGTAAGGTCAAAATGCGAGGGGGGGGTATACCTGTAATGTTACATTTTTCAAAATTCTAGGGGGGGGGGGTAAAGCCAAAATTTTCTACTCTTGGGGGGGGGTAAGACCCATACCCCCTTGGGCATCCCTGGAACATAATGTTACTTTTCCTGTATGTTTATGCTCTAGGTACTAACCAGTTGAATTTTTTGATCACCGAAAGTAGAGATATCTGACAATTGACATTTTTAGTGGTATGATCTAGCTTTTATACAACGGGTCACTTATAGATCTATCCAGGGGTGTCGAAGGGGGGTATAGCCCAAATACCCCCCTAGTTTTTGGTCCCGACGAGACCCACCCCCTAGATTTGAGGCAAATCGGA
>JAQGCS010002203.1:0-10834 GCA_034702105.1 Fuscozetes fuscipes
ATTTCTCAGAGATATGCTTCGGGAATGCCTCTGACCTTCTCGTCGCCGTATCAGGTCTTTAACACATTTTCACAATTTTCTCATTTTATCGCTCATTAAATTAAATCAAATATTGTTTTAATTCAGGTGTTTTATAGCGCCTCAGATGTAAAACAAGTAGACGTTCCCTCATTCAGCGGTAGTTTTGGTATTTTGCCGAATCACGTGCCGACTCTTGCAGTCATTAAACCGGGAGTCGTCACTGTTCATGAAAGTGATGGAGCGGTCAAGAAATATTTCGGTACATACTTTTGATATGTCTATTCTTATGATACTAATTGTCTGTATAGTTAGCAGCGGAACCATTACTATCAATGATGACTCTTCTGTACAATTATTGGCTGAAGAAGCAGTTCCTGTAGAGAACTTGGATAGCAATGCCGCCCGCGAAGCCCTTTCAAAAGCTCAGCAGGAATTGAACTCAGCCACGAGTGAAGTGGCAAAGGCTGAGGCTATGATTGCCGTCGAAGTGAGCGAAGCATTAGTTGCGGCCGCGCCTTAATCCGTGTACTTTTCTTATCGATTAGTTTTATTAATTGATTAACCGATGGTTTGATTACTACACAAAACCATTGATTGTTCATATTCTCAATCATTTAAGTCTTAAATTGCAAGATATTAGAGTCAATTAGAGGTAAATAAAAAGTGGTTAAAATTGTATCCAAAATTCAATACATTTGAGTGAATTCAATAAAATTTAGTTTATTTCAAACTTTTTGAATGATTTAATGCGCTCTCAATTGAATCAATCAATTATTTCATTTTAATATTCATTAAATTATTATCCGTTTAGTCGTTTGACTTAATTCCAAATTAATTGCAAAATGAATTTCTTATGTCTTTTGGTTGTCGTAAGTATTAGTCTATTCCTAAATAAAGTGATAATCAGGAAAATTGTCAGTTGAAAAGCATATCCGTTTCCATTGCACTGAACGGCTCTTTCATCGATGAGTACATCAATCCTGCTATCCGTCCCTTTTGTAATGAACTACAGGGAAAACTTCAATTTCAATATTCATTTCGAGCGCGAAGAGAGAAGAATATCAATTCTCATGCCGTCTATCTGTTCACTAATGACAAAGTATTCGCAATACCTCTGATAACGGCTGCTCTCAATACAAGAGAAGAATCCAAATATGTTATTCCAGAGATATTCTTCAATTCTGCTCAAGTCAAAAATTTGGATGAGTTCTGGAACGGAAAGCACCCGAACGACACTTTTAACGCTGTGTTTTCTGACCCTCTTATGTTGGATCTGTCCTTTTGGCTGTTCGGCGATCACTACAGATCCGTTAATATCAGTCTCAACGAATTCAAAGTGACTGAAGTTCAAGATTCCATTCAATTCTCCGAAAGTAAATATGGATTTATGAAAAACCAAAAGATTGCGAACAAAGGGTTTAATAACATATTCGGTGTCGATATCGCAGATGCGGGCGGTTTCCGTCCCATTCGGGTTTATGTTAAGGGTATTGATCCGATCCCATGATTTTCCTTAACTTCCTATTCAATTGAATCAGATCTCGAAAATGATGGAAAAGCTATTAGTTTTGCGTTTTATAACGACACCGAAACAACTGAAGAATTCGAGAATGGCAAACACTATTCATATAACTTTGATTCAGCAGCATGGTTGGTTTCTGCCACATCACTCGCTAACAAACCTAAAGCTGAGCAGTATAACCACTACTTCGAAGTTAGGACTCGAAAGGGACGCTTCTCTTTATTCGATTTTACTTATGTATGGTTTGCTTAAACTCTTTGATCAAAATATGAATAAAACTGAAAATTATTGCCAGAATCGAGACTTTCTTCTGATTGGAACCAATGAAGAGCTTTTGGGATGTCCGCCATCTTTCTGCCATTTGCGAGAATTCGATGATATAATCCGATTACACGACGGCTCAAAACTTTTATTTTTACGCGAATGGGTCTGGAGTTTCAAAAAACCCGGTGAAAGAGTTGATTGGGAGGAAGCTATCATTTCCAATATGTCTTCGCGACAACATATCACTCGAGTGAAGAATTTCCCCAAACCATTCAAATTTGGTATAAGACATATAGTTGACGGCAGTTTCATCGATGAATCTATTCTCTATATATTTCGAGTAAATGTCAATTTCAATCCAAAACTTTATTAAGGTTCATTTTTATTTTTTTTTGTCAAAGAATGGTTCGTTTATATCGTCAAACGATGATATGATAGTCCACAACAGTTCTTCATTCGCGAGCTATACACCAATCGATCGAGAGTTTAAAGGAGTGCCGTCGCAGACATACGACGCTCTCCTTTACCACAAAGAATCGCGAACTGTATTCTTCATCAAAGGTTATTCTTTGAGAGATAATACCTTTTTTTCATTAAATAATTTTTAATTAATAAGAGAATGAATTTTGGGCCTATTCTATGGCAAAGAGGGCTGTTACTTCTGAGAACTTCCCTAAATATATTGAACACCTGGGTCTTCCCGTCAATTTCAGAGTTAAGTCGACTTATGTCGAAGAAGACGATTCGGGAAAACAAATCCAATTCTATTTATTTACTGAAAATCGTTACATAGTTTTCAAAGGAAACGAATTCAAAGTAAATCTATTTATGAAATCATTTCATAGAATTAAAAACAGAATTTTGTGAATTTCGATCCAAAAGGTAAATCGATTCGAAGTTCGAAAACACACCTACTTTTGTACCTCAGTCAATTTCTTCGGCTGCTCTGATAGTGAGTACGTATGTCCAGAATTGGAAACTGATACGCCGGCCCCCGATTTGAATCAACAACAAACCAACATTTGGTTGTATTTGATTATTCTGATGATAATAATTGTAGTGTTGGTCGCAATCATTGCTGTCTTTTTATTTTACATATTTGTGGCCAATAAGACCGAAAAGAACAAAAAGAGCGCTCAGAATATGCCTACAAATAAAGGATTGAACACTAAATCGAAAACAAGCGCTCAACCGTTGGGGTCTTCGGTGTCCGAAAGCGCCCGATCCCACGTTTGAAACAATTATTCGAAACAAAAATATATTCTTTTAATTTAAAGTTACATTTGATTTGATTTTGGAATAAAACTTAAACTTTCATTTGAATAAAATATTAAACAAATAATAATAATTATAATAACGATTACATTATTCTTATCGAAAATAAATCACAATTTAATCTAAATTATCTTCAATTGATTGGAAAAATTGATTCAAGTTTTTTACTGTTTGTTTTCCGATAGTTTGGGTGTCGGACCACAGATAAGAGTCAAAACACAAAACTATTATCAAAATTCATAACTAATTCCATATATATAAGTAAAGGTTAAAAACAATTAGTAACAAAAATACTATAATTACATCAATTAATTGATGGATAAGATTGATGTTTGCATCAAATTAGAGGCAATCTATTCATGAGTAGAGAGGATTGACTGATGGCCTACTTTATGGTCGCCTGCAATGCATTTTGTGGCACTTCTTTTGGAATCACAGAATTAAATGTTAGGACAAATTATTTTCCGATTTTGCTTTACTATCGATAAGATTGTTCGGCACCGACACTACCTGTCCGGACAGTCGTCGCACTACTGTGTCGGCCTCAGAGTATATCTGTTCAATAGATTCAAAATAAGAAAAACCAAATGTTGACAAAAAACTGACCTGATCGAAGTGGACATCGAGAAAGAGCTCCTGTAGGAAACGGCGGGCTGACAGTCGAAAGTTATACCTCGATAATTGAAGTCCTATTTCTGAATAAAGACAGATATCCTCGAAGGCTTGCGGACACTTCTGCTTCAGACTAATTGCATAAATAATTAGTTTTTGTTGCAATTATAAAAGAAAATGTGCTTACTTAAGAAGTCCCTGTTCTGCCTGCTTTGCGTGGACAGCACCGCCCAAATTAGTGACAAAGCGTAAGATTTCTCTTCTATTAAGTATCTGATGGGGAATATTCGACATCTCATTCATCGGACTCTTAATGAATGAATTATTTGTGATATTATCTGCAAATCAATAGATGAGATGACAAATTAAAAGAGCATTTATTTGACTTACGGTTAATAATTAGATCAGAAAAACTTTTATCTCTAAAACAGACCAAACAATTGACTTCGTTATGAAATTCAAGTCCGTTATTAAACATGATTTGTTCGGTACTCATCCGATCCAAATGCGTCTTCCAATTGATTGGCTGAGACTTAAACGAAACCTTTCGATGTCTTTTCACTTCAGTCTATAAATCGAAATATTCTTTAATATATTTAATTAAAAAAAAAGTTAAGACTTACGTCAACTTCAAAGAGAAGAAACAGTGTTTTGGGTAAACAGAGACCCATATATGTCTTGTCCTCAAAATAAGGCGAATCATTTCTACAATCACTGTCTACACGAGAATTCTTACGAGAATTTAAAAGACCCTCGCGAATATTTTCTTCATTCTCTTCAGAAGACCGCCGTTCTTCATAAGAGGCTGCCGACAACGACTGTACTCTACGCTTTTGTATAGCTCTAAGAGTGGCGTAACCATAAGCATCGATAGCACTGGGAATCGATTCGCTGGCATTTAGTGACTCAGTCTGATTGGCCGCAAAAATTTTGGATCCAATTCGCGGTAAAGTATTGGTGTTCAGAGATGACACCTGAGTTCTGACGGCAGAACTTGAGTTACTAATAGATGACAAACTCGCGATTGGACTCAAATTATTTCGTTGTCGTTGAGAAATGGCCAAAATGTGTGTACCCGAGTCGCACGAACCGTTGGACACACCTGAAGTGGATTCAGCCAAACTTCCAGATCGACTCTTACCGGAACTGTTGTGTGAACTTTCATTACTATCACTTCTTTCATCCCTTCCAATAGATTGTGCCAAATATGTGCCCAAAGGTTCAGATATTTTACGTTTAGGCGTTTCGTGAACCGTAAGAGTATTTGATTTGTTTGTCATTACGATTAGAGGCGTTGACAGCGGACTCGCGTTGACTGAATCGGCGATTAGACCACTATCGTGTCGCTCCGGTTTAATAATGGGAGTGGAAGAGTCCATATCTGATATAGAAACGGCTGATTGAATAACAGAATCATTACTCTTCTGATGCATCCAAATACCCGAATAGTCATCATTTTCTTCGGCATCATTTTCTACCACTTCTTTTTGGGCAGAATTTTGAGTCACATTTGGAGTATCAGATGAAGAACGCGGTCGCGAATCAATCACTTGACGATAATGATGGGGTGAAAGACTCATAACTCGAGGCAACGGTTTCGTAGTCCAAGAGATCTTCTTTTGTTTGCTGTTTTCGACTGTAAGAGACGGTAAACTGCCTGAAAATGTACCGTCACTTCGATTGAAGTCAAAGGTAACGAACTTTTCTGTTGGAGTCATTTCAAAGTCTTTGCCCGAAAGTAAATCAAATCTATTGGATGAAGTGCTCACAGACCAGGTGTGGGTTCGGTTCTCATTCATAAAATTTGTTAAACTGTCAACTTTTGGTTCTTCTACTAGACAAAATTTTTCCTGATGTGAGTGTCGTATTGACTCCCAACCTAACTCTTGGAGGACATCCGATCCTTCAGGAGTAGAAGCCAACAAACAGAGCACATTAAAACAGGTGCCTCTCACAGATAGAACTTGTGAATGAGCGGCCATTTTGGCAATTATTGGAATTACATCACTTTCATTAATCAATTGAAAGCCGAGATGTGTGGCTCCCACATGTCCAACAGCCCAAAGAGCTGCCTTCAGACGGATTAAACCCGATTCACTGTTGAGGTCGGGCGAACGAATCACTTCATAGTGAATGGAAAGACAGCTCTCTTTTAGAAGTAATTCATATCCTTCAGTAGTCTGTGCCAACTGTCCGTACAAATGGGGAGGAATGAATGTATTTTTATGGATAGGACTCTTTCTTTCACTTCTGCGGCCATAGGTTCCGTCCTCACTTCGGTTATGACATGTGAAGCACTCATTGAGTAAATCCTCAACAATACGGATATACTTATAATTGAATGACTTTTGCCAACGATTTAACTCAAAGTCAATAAAGTTTGCGTCGCGAAGAAATTTGAAGCCCGACGGAAGGGAAAGGTATCTGATGAGCAATAAGAGGCCGTTATCTCCCAAATGCAATAACGAAGGGCGTAACGAAATCAAAGCCTCCAAATTTAAAGTCGAATCACAAGACTCCTGCAGAATATCAATGGCTGCCAACGAGACGGCACTACTCTTGTCGTAGAGCTGCAATACCAACATTTCAATCGCCCATTTACTGTAATCACAAACACCGGCCCTCAATAGGACTCGTAAATAATTGGTTGCATAAAGTCTACTGCTTTCAGGTACAGAAGTCAGCACTTTGTTGAGTAAAGTTCGCGAAAAATTGTTTACTTCACTCGAATAGTCGAGACTCGAAACGATTAGTTTGATGTATACGTCGTGTGCCGACAGACTAATCAAATCAAGGAAATACTGATATATTCCTGTCTTCTCTAACCATTTCTTTCCTTTGTTTGAATTTGTAAGCCGTCCGATCAGAAGGAAGTAGTAGTGGCTCAAAGTGGTCAGTAATTTGCCTGGACTCAAAATTGCGTTTTGGGGCGGAGTCTCAACCGTTATTTGGTTAAAACAATTGTCTAAATCAATGAAAAATTCTTCGACATATTCGTGAGTCTTGGAATCGTCAGCATCTAAGAGGAAGTCGAAAAAATGCTGACCGACTGTGCAGATGATCCGTTCATTTTCATCAGAGTTAGAAACCATAGAAAATTGTTTACTCGAAGGCTTATAGAAATAGAGAAGTTTTTTAACAAACGTCTTATGATTATTATCATCCAACTTCTTAAAGGTGTCTCCCGGCCATCTCAACACACTATCGATCAGATCCCAGTCCCAATTGTTATATTCTCTTTTCAAGATCAGCGAGTTTTTAATCAATTGGATGACTGTTTCGTCCACATTCTTCTTCAGTTGGTTTCTGTATTTGGATTTTGTTATTTTACTTGTCGTATGATTTTGAGTGCTCGAGGGCTGACAAAACTGAAGCAATTGATCTAAATATAGACTGCAAGGGACGGGTATTCTCTTTTTGAGTTCATGAATGCGATTCAAATTAGAAATTGAAGCGTTCGCTAATTCCCGTTCTTTAGGCGAAGAACTCATTGAAGCGGTCATAAGTGTTGGCAAACTTTGACACCTATGGGAGCAGTCGGACGGCAGAAGATTACTGGACAAATATAACAGCTCTCCTAATAGTATAGTAGCGGTCACTGAACAGCATTTATCACTTGAATTGAGTATAACTGAAACGAGTGCTTCGATTAGACCGTAGTTTATAAATGAGTTCAAAATAAGCGCCAAATAATTTTTGAGAAGATTTACACGATTTTTAGTTATCGGCGGCAAAATGGCCTTTCCTTCAGCTGCAACGAAGCCATCGTACAGATGCCAAGAGTCTTGCATTGAAGACCTATCCGATGATAAAAGCGCTAAATCGAAGTCATCGGTCCATTCGGGGATCGGCAGATAGAAGAGTTCGAATATCATTTCGATTATATAGCGCTGAATCTCAGTGTAGGGCAAGTGAAGCATATTTATGAGGGCTTCCGTTCCATTTGGAACATCACTATTGAACTCACTGTGAGTCACATTATTGTTTGCAAAAGCACTCAAATAATAATTGTATTGATTGGACACTTGACACATAAACACAAATCCGGGCCACGACCTCATTATCGATAAGATGGCGTTCTTTGAAGCAGTGAATCGAAAGAGTCTTTGTTCAGAACTCTCGCAAAACTCTCCGCCAAATCCGTGGACATCGGTAAAGGGCGCCACAAAATGTTGTAAATCCAGATCCGATCGAATCAAATGTCTTGTTTTGGGAGAATTTAAGAGAAAAAGAATGGAACTGATGAGGGCTTCACTTATGGTATGCGATTGATTTGACTGCAGCACATTTTTGATTATTGCACTCAAACCTCCAGAAGCTTGACTCGACTCTGAATTCAGAACTGTCAGCTCAGTTATGGTGGCCCAACAGGCTCTGACCAACAAATCCCTTTCTTGCATACCATCTTTGGCTATGGCCACTAAACAATGAGTTATGGCCGATGGAAACTTCTTAGGGTCCAGTGATAATAGATGTCGGACAAGACGTAACGCTTGAATCCGTTCCAACCGATTGTCTAATAAGATGTCAATCGAGCGGCAGATAAGTAGTGGTAGATTCACCCGACACACAGCGTCCACTGATTTGGGGTCTCGTAACAAATATCGCATCGCCCGAAGGCCTGCAGCCCTGACCTCTCCCGCCTCGTGAAAAAGAGATACTCGAATGCTATGTAAACATAATTATGAAATCATTATTTAAATGATATGATTATAAAAAAGACGAAAGCATTTAATCCTCAAAACAGATCTGATTTGAGATTAAAATTGTTTTTCTCTTTCGTTTGACATCCGTTTGAAAGTCCGGAAAATGGTTTTGAAATAAAAAAACTAAAGAAATGCTTATAAGTGGATATACCAGCAAAATATCTCATCAATGGTTAGTCCGCATATATCTTCGGTTATTGTCTGAACTTTTGTGCAGAATTTGGTGAAACAGTTGAGATAAGCCAAACGCTGACCTTTGGACACCCCATCCTTGCGTGTGATGTGATAGAGGATCTCCTGGAGGTTCTCATTCAGAGCTAATCAGTGCAGTCAAACAAACAATTAAATTATGAAAATTTGAGATAAGAGTTGGAACTAACGTTTGTTCCAATCGAGAGTAATGTTGTCGTCTTCGCTGTCATAACGTTCTGTTCGGAAATATTTGTTTAAAAACATTATTTAAGACAACAATTGGCACAAAAAGACTTTCATAAAAGCAAACAAAATAAAAGATATTTATTATTAAAATATAAAACACTTTTGTGATAATCGACAGCAAAATGACTGCAAATCGACCATAAGTTCAAAGCATTTGTGAGAAAATGAAATTAATTTTGGTTTTAATGATAGACTGATAACAGATATTAAGTGAATGAGTGGTTAAATGTCTTATAATAACAATAATAATAAAGAAAAGCAAAGATAAGATAATTACTTCTTTGTGATCTGCCATTCTTCACATTACTTCTGTTGCATCGATACATTGAAGCCATTGTTGACGGAGCGAAGAACAGCACATCCGAGCCTCAGAAATGACAATCACTTTGATGTCAAAACAAACATTTGGCTCAAAAACACCAATTGATTAGATTATCAGTTATTTGCGTTAATATATCACTAATTAAATGATTGAATGCATTGAAACTATTGATTGAAAGCAAATAATCATTAAATGAGACAAAAATTTAGTCAAATATTAGTTCATTTGATTCATTCATTGATTGCGTGATTCCAATGATTCGCCTCTTTTCTAGTGTTTGCAAAATAAACTATTCGTATATCAAATACACAAATTTCGTGACGTTTTTCTTCTCCAAAAGTGTTTCATAAATTAGAACTGAACTCACTTTTCATTCATTCATTCATTCATTGGACTCCTATTGAGACTATTCTGCAGAAAATAACCTTTCAATTGATTGTATCGTTCGCTGACTCTCACGAATTGCATGAATTACTAAAAATATAAAATGTTCGCAGAATTGGTGCGGAAGTACTTCTCAAACGATTACTAAATGCTTTCAACACTTTATTCAATTACTGCTCTCTTTCATTGAGAAATAGCTTTAATTGAGTTATTTTAAAATTAATTTATTTTCACTTTTCCTCACTTAAGACCACTACTGACTATTGAGACAACCATTTAAAGACAATTCAACATAAGAACAATAAAAACGTACAAACGAATAACTAGCAGAAGTACAATCCTTGCTAAACCTTTGTACTAAGCTAATGCATTGAAAAGCTTATTGCTTGAACAAAAAGTTTCTGTACGTTTTTGTTATTCTTATGTTGAATTGTCTTTACATATTGCAACACACTTTGTGCATTGTTCAACACGTAATCAAGGTCTTCCTAAACTTACCAAAAGTAAAAGTGCAAGTTGCACTCAACTGTGCTAACAGAATAGATGCGAAATTGGTATATTTGCTTGCGATTGCTAGATCAAACGCCTTCTCTTTTGATTGTTTAACTAAATTGAGGGATAATTTGCGAAAACCATAAAACTATCGCAAAGTTTTGATGAGTTTTGTTGTAAATCAAAGTTACTTTATATAAAAAAATTAAAGCAATAAATAATATTAAATATCGTTTACTCTTTACGTTTGTCACAAACATATCACACATTTATTGATTAGATTATGAATGAGTTGATGACATCGTTTTAATTAAACAACACTCAAAACTAAACTATTTATTATATAATTATTAATTTATAGCCTTTATATCAGTGAATTTAAGCCAATTTTCAATGATTACAACCAACCGTTTGACTCATATCTACAAAAAGTGTAAATGTACTCAACTTTTACTCAAATTAATTAAAATCAGTTGAAAAGCAAAACAATTGTTTCAGACGTTTCCAGACGTCTGAATAAATATTTGCATTAATGTCACCAAAAATCTGTTGACAAATCAGCATTGACTAAACAGGGTGATCCTGTATACTACCGTATTACCTCAGAAACAGCGGCATACATTGAGATTGAGGATAGTGCCGGTATATTCGAATTTAACTGCATGCCCGTATAAGTGAATTTTCAATCAATTTTTTTATGTTGCTTTTTTCAACTAAAATCAAGTTTTTTATTCATAATTCACATGTTTTCTCATAAATTCTATTTCAGAATTAAACATAATGCTCATATAAGTTATA
>JAQGCS010002204.1:0-10833 GCA_034702105.1 Fuscozetes fuscipes
TCTCTCTCACACACACACACACACACACACACACACACACACACACACAACATAATGAAAGAATTATCAACGAGAAATTGGTTAAATAAAATTTAAATAAAAATTGTGGAAATTAATAAAACTGTTTTAAACCTGTTGTATGTTTATCATTGTTTGGTCAAATATAAACTTCATTTAAGGCTAAGATTACAGCTTTAAATTCAAGTATTATATTTTGATCTAAATTGGAATAATTGTGTTTATATTAAGCTTTATTGAGTGAAAAGCCTAATATTATTAATGTTTCAAATGAAGAATTTCATTAAAAATTTTAAGCAGTGTAATAAATATATTTTTTCCTAAAAAACTATAATATGTTTTGTAGCTTCAAAATTCACCTTTACAATTTTTCAAAATATTGATTTAATTAGTACTTGATAATCCAGATTATAAAATGAAGTAATTCTGACCCCAATGTTATAAATAGAGAGAAAAATATATACTATAAAAAGGTATACGTTAAGTTTACAGCTTTAAAATACAACATTTAAACTATTCTACTTGGATTTATTTCTTAAATTGACACGAACACCGTAAAAATTAGTCTTTTTAACCAAAGTTTTCAAATGTTTAGCAAGATAATAAATAAATATTCGCATGCAATTGACTCCAATCATTGACATTTTAATTTATTGAATTAACTAGAATATTTATTTAATAAAATTTACAGTTTTTAATAGATAACAAACTCCGTCGAAAAAAACGTTAGAATTATTTGCAAACAAAATGTTTTTATTCAAAAATTTATTCATTAAAAACCGTCAGAAAATATGGGTTTGGCTTTTATTTTGTACATAAAAAAACTCAATTCTAAAGACTCGAACACATTCTCAGACGAAAACGGTTTTGAAATTGAATTTCACTCTGAATTACATTCAAACTGTATTTTCAACACTAAACCGAAAATCAATTTACACTTTCATCGATCGTTTGAATCGATTTACTGAATGAAAACCCTGATCCAATTAAAAACAATTAGATTTAATTTTACACCGGGGAATTCCCATTCTCAATCAAATGTATCTCTTACACTACTGAGGAAGAGATGGCGTCCTATCCTTCCTAAGCCAAAGGGCAGGCAATTGATACGATAGAAGAGCACATCATCGCAATTGTCTGCCACTTATTGTAATGCAAATCAAACAACAATTTTCGGTGTAATTCGTTGTTGTAATACATGTTTGGCCTTACATTCAAAGACATGAAAATTCAATTTTCAACCACACATACAATTGTCGGCATAGAATAGAGATTCCTCTACACATAATACCTTGTTCATATGGATTATCATAAATAGCTATTATTGACACAATTGTAACACAAATAAAATGTTATTATTATTATTCGTCAAACTCATCCTGGAATCAAATATTCCTTTCCATAAATATATCTTTTCTATTGTTAGTGAAAAGAAACAGTTTTTCAATCAGAGCACAGAATAGAGAACAGAATGTAGAGAGAAAACTACTTTTACTTTTTTGTCGAGCGGCTTAAGGGACGGCATATTGTTATCTATGAACAAAAACCCAAAGCAAACTATTTTTAGGGCTTTCCATCGCTGAGGAGAAAAACGCTATTAGTTTAGAATTTAATGTAAAAATTCTTAATATTATATCTAATGTTATATAAAATCTATGAGTTTAACGATATATCGCTTATATATATTGAAAGCGATTTAGGGCTCAGAATAAGAGTGAGGGATGTGCGCTCGGAGGGGAAAGCAGTCTGAGTTTAATAGAGAAAGAGAATGGCATTACATAGCGATGTTTGAGTAAAGCAAACGCCGATACCATTCAAGCTCTTGGCTCTGCTAGAAGTTATCGGGAGCCAAACACAATACAATTGGTTAGGCTAAAGAGAAGACTGTGCCTGAGTGCTAGGCTATATCTGAGCATAGAATAAATGGCTTTACGTTAACACACAGATAAAGAACTGTATGTCCTTTGAATGGAGTGGAGTCGAGGCTCTCGAAAAGTTGAAAACGACCCGAACACAAATGCCAAACGCACAGCACAACACAGTGTATGTGCGCTGGGAAGAGCATAGTAGCTGCTGCCTCGGTGCTGAAGAAAGGGACTCATTCTTGGAGGAGAGGGGATAATAGCTTAAAGCCGGAAAGTGGATTGCAGTCGGCAATCGACTCGACCAGTGCTCAATACACTCAATGACTGCCAGCACAGCACAGAGCAGACATTGACTGAACACTTCTTGACGATACACTTTACACACACATAACACACAACACAACAGTAGATAACAATACGGACTGTAAAGCAAAATGACAATACAGTTAGGAATAGCTTAGCCGACAAGCTCTAAGCCTATCCATAGCCTTGTTCTTCCGTCCCCTACCCATCCCCTCCAACTATAATATTAGATATAATTGGAGACATAAACAACAAAAATAATGGCTTCGCTTTCTTAATAAGCCGTAGTTTTGTAGTCCTATGCGATACATGTTTTCCATTTTCTTTTAATACTTTAATCTTTCTTCAGAGAGATATTTATTCTGAGCTCTCAGCTCGAGTGGAAAATTGTGGCTTAAAAATAATAGAGTGGCGCCCAGTAGCTACCCGTCCACTCCACTATCTCTATCGATGAGAACTGTGTAGTGGTTTGTGCTGACCATTAAAGGACACAAATGCCGCTCAGATTGAGAGAAGGAGTAGTGAATTATCCGTTGGCGCGACAGTCGTCGCACAGAGTTACCTGTGTGACATTCAGGTTGGCTGTGCTCGCACACACAGGATCAGACGGTGCGCGGCACATCACAAAAGTTCTCTTTCTCTTATAGGCAAATGTCATTTTAATACATTGTAATACATTCTCTCCATCCTTGTGCCACAGCTCTTACATACCGATCCTATGGACTGTCACTCAGCCGTGTAATTTATATATATTCTTACTGGAGCTATTTGTCGTGCCTAACATATGCTGTGCTCTCCACTCACTCTCACCTGATTGTCATCAGTACTGAAAATGCTGTCCAAATGTATTGATTGAATACAATTATTACCATTTCATAGATTATTATATACGCTATTCATAGATATATATAGATATTCATATGTATATACAGAGCACTGATAACTAATGATAGCATCAGTTTTCTCGGTTATACTTACAATTGATTTGCTTTTGATTTGTTTTGTATGAATTGGTTGTCATTGTAATGCGTTTCCTATAGTATTCAGTGCTATTCTGGGCTCATTCAACAACCCAGGCCATTATTGTGATGAAAAGGCGCCGGTATATAAGTAATTCATAAAAATATGTTTAACCTGGCTAATCCTTTGCCGCAAAGGCGACAATACATAAGGAACTTATATCACAAACTTTGGGAATATGTTTTCTATTGTGACAATAACATAAACAAAGTCATTTTCCAACATGTATTTCCATTAATGCTTTGAGTATGTCTAGAACAAAAATCTATGTGCCGTAATCACTAAACCCAAAAGCATTAGAAATGATGAATTTGACCAATTTAGGCTTAATTTGACGATATTGTTACAGCTTCAATTGTTTTTATATTTTAGAATATTTACAGTGAAATCATTTTTTGTAATTAGGAAACCTAATTTAAAACAACATTGCAACTTAGAATTGAAGCAAAATTTACATTCATTGATTTAACTAACTTTCTAAAAAGCACATGATACTTTTGCAAATTGTCTAATAAACCCAAAATATGTAAAAAAGAAGTTAATCCAATTAAATTTAAACATGCAATTGTTACTGAATCAGTTTTCCTTTTCAGAGAAACATAATCAAGCCCATTTTAAAACATGCATTTCTATTAGTATAGTGAGTATTTTTAAAGTAAAAATGACCATAAACTATTGGTATTGTATAACCAATTTTCATAAAGTTAATTAATTTGGTTAACTAAGATAATACACAAAACAATTATTACAGTTTATAGTAATTAGAATGTTAAAATCAAATCTAGCAAAGATTTATTGTAACATGATTGATTGTAACTGGTTTGTTTATAAATTTGAAAGGTTCAAGCTTTTAAAAGCTAAAACAAATGAAAATAATCATGCATAAAAATTAAAGCAACAAATTTTTAAAAATACAAAAATTCTCTTTACTTTAGTACACAAAATCTTCATCAAGTAAACAAGTTAGTTTAATTATTTTATAAGTCTATTAGTCTAAAAGTATTTAAAACTGTAACTAATTTAAACAAATTTTAAAGGAATACCAGGTTAAACTAAATTTATCAAATTTGGAAGCTACATATTTACAACACTAATTTTTACCCTTGAAGATTCTGAATTGTGAAACTACCAAGTTTTATTTAAGTGAGGATGAACATTATATTATTTTGAATCAAATAAAGAACAATCTGGGTTATAAAAATATATTAAATTGATAGAAGAGCTATGAATCAGTTTTAAGTTAAGTCATCTATAACATTTATCTAAAACATTTAAGAGCAAGCTTAACTAAATGATTTATTTTTTTCGAGCCAATTAAGAATTTCAATATCAAAAACAAGATTAAGCTCGAGTCAAATCAAACAAAGAGCTCCATTACGACACAGACTCGTAATTACAAAGAATCGATTTCTTTATTCCCAGAATAGAAAAATTAAGAATCGACTCAAAACAGTCGACACAATCAAATCGGTTGACACAAAAAATAAGCTTAAAAATAGCGCACAATCCAGCAAAATTTTATTTCATTTATCAAAACCACTCACTCATCAAGTAATAAATAAAGAATCTTGGTTAAGAGAGGAAAATTATGGCCGCTTTGAGTTTGTAATTAAAAGGCAATTGAAAACTGAATACAAATAGAGATATGGTTTAAATATTACAGCTTTTGTGATAAAAGTGTCGCACATATTGAAAATGAAATATACATTTCATAATAAAAACAGTATTTTTATGTACGAAAAGGACAGACATATAAAAAATCCGCATTATTTTACTGGCTTTGCTGTACTCTGTCTCCTCACATAAGGTTTAGGCATAGATTTGAGTTTTATTCTGTGCCCTTAGCTCTTAGCTGCTGGTATCCAATCGATTTGTGAGTCTCCTCCCCGTTCAGCTCCACCTAATCAGTGCTACTGTGATGGCAAACAATTGATGAGTGCTGAGTGCTTGAGAGAGGAACAGGCAATAGAACACTACTTTTGCCGCATATATCGCATCTATATTTGTTATACCACTCCATTCATACCTTTCCTATCATATGATAACTGATTTTCGACTATAGATTTGAATCAATTGAATGAAAAATAATTAATATATTTTGTTAATTAACAAATCAATGAATACATTAAGTCGTGTGCCAAAGTTGTAAATCACCAAGCATATATTTTGATTATTATCTGTGTTTTTAGACCATGATCAATATTTTTATACAATGTTGAAAACAAATTGTTTTAAATCAAAGTAAGTGCTATTCATTGTGTGTTTTCAATATCATCTCCAATGATATGAATAATAACTTTTTGCGGACAGACCTCACAAAATAAGACCACTTAAACAATAGTCATTTGTGTGCATCTGTGCTCTGCCTGTGCTCTCCATCTGTTTATATCTCACCGAAGAGATCCTAATATAGAGTTGCAATTCGTTGCAGACATTTGAAACAATTTTATGTATGTATTCAAAAATGAATTGAAGGCCTGTCCTCTGATTTTCATAATTCTGTTCACTGCTCTTCTGCTCATTAAAAGTGGATACGAATTGTTTGCTAACTCTTTGTTTATTAATTATTTAATAAACAATTTGTAACATTTGTTTAGTGAAAGTGACGCCAAAATGAATTGATATGCTGTCCATAATATGTGGTAAATATCACTATATTTCTATGATTTAAGAAAAGATTTGTTTTAATGTTGAGCTACTCATTGAATTCCAAATATTTGAGTTTAATAAGTTTAAGAAATTAACAAGAAAATAATTATTTTAACGTAAAAATACTTGCACAAAATCGTGGTGGAACAGGACCAAATATTAATTTTTGAAAACTAGTAATAATAAAGATTATACTTTTGTTTCAATTACAGTCTTTAAATGCTCATTAATTTACCATGTTATTTATTTTAATTAGAAAGTTTAGTTTTATTTTAGATACATTAAACACTATTCAGTGAACATGTTCATTATTGAAACAAAGATTTTTATTCCATCATTTGATTCTTTACCAAGTAACCTTTACCTATCATTAGACCAATTTATCAAAGCGGCATTTTTTAATTCAATTTAGTTTAAAATGGCAAAGATTCTAATTTATTTATTGGTTTTATTTTAGTTTTTGTAAAATGTTTGATTGTGATGAGCAAGTTTAGTACCATTAATAAAACCAATTTGTAAGCATACAAAAGAAATATTTATACAAAATTTGGAAACTGATCAATTTACAGTTTTGAACATAAGGTAAAATAGTGTTGGAAAAGTGACAAAATTTGATTTAAACAAATTGTCCAAGATAAAACCTGAAATATAAGCAAAGCATATTACATTTACAATCATAGAAATATACTAGAAACTCGATGGTCGCACATTCCACAATTTCAATTTAAAATTAAAATTAAATATTTAAATTAATGTCAAGGTTAAACTTACAGTTTTTGATTATTAAAACTTTGAATTATTAGCGATCAAAATCAATTTACACTTTATTTTGAGTCTTCAAATATTCATCCTATTCAATTTCATTCTAAGCTAGCAGACATTTACCTTTATTATTGATCACAACATTCAAACTAATCTGGGTTTTCAATCTTTATATTTGAAAACATTGATTGACAGTTTAAAAACTGGATTTATCTCAAATCGAATAAATGTATCCATGTCTTCGATAAGCTCCACTTAAATTCTACTCCCTAGCCTATTTAAAAATATTCCCATCACATCTAGCAATCTATGAAAAGTCTACTATATTTGCAATTAGATTGAATATGTTAGCATGAGCGTTTCTTTCTTTCTGATAAGTTTATCAGTTTCTCCAAAAAAAGTAATGAACTCAAAGTAAATAAATATACAAATCTATTCTGTCCTCAAGAGAGCACTCTTTCGATCACACGATAGGTATCGGAGAGTTGAGGCCTAACCTCACAAACCGACGGATCAATTGCTGTCTGACACACATATACACCACTACCAGAAATAGATATATTCCTCGGGGGCTCAGGCATTAAGCAATGCCTGTGTGCCGCCACTAACGGCTGTCAACACACAGTGCAGTGCAGAGCACAGACAGGAGAGGCTTCGCAATAGAAATGAGAGACAAAAAATATTGGCGATAGTGTCAAACCATTGGACTGGAAGCTAATCGCCAATGATTTGCACTCAATATTCTAATCAGTGAAATGAATATTCTTGTCAACTAAGGAAGAGAGGGAGAAAAGCGAAAATTACCTATCTCTTTGAAAATCTATGAATTTAAATTGATCAAATGCAAGGCCTACACAAAAAATCTAATTTCATTCATTCATTTATTTATTGACAAATTGAAGCCTTGAAAAACTAATCTATCAAATTTGGAAATCTAGAAATTATTCCTCTGTTCACACCTTTCGCTTCACTGCAATACACGTCAATCAATACACGAATTAAATGATTTCATTTACGTTATTATTATTATTATTATTACTATTAGTTCTGACTTCAAATTGATTAACAAAAGAGACAATCATTTGAGTGAATGAATTCAGATGACGTGAAATTCACATAATGTGCTGTTTTTTATCTCATTCTCTCTTTTCATATGGATTTTAAACTCGAAGATAATGTTTTTGTGCCAAAACATTAGACTTTATTCTGTGCCCAACAAACCTCTGCCAATGACTTTAGCATAAAGAGGACGGGTATTCAAAAATGTAGCGAAATATTCTCCGCTCTAAACTCGTATGACCTTTGCTATAATGATAAAGAACGGGATGAAAATAGAAAAACTATTTGCCAGTAAAGTGAACTTTTTGTGTTGTTGTTGAGCACAGCATAACAGAAGACACTGTCGGAGAACAATAGGCGAATACAGTTTCTCATTTTCTCAGATACTGCACAACCATTGTGTGATGCCTTTCCTCTCTTTATTCTGTGCAATATGACTGTAGTGTAGTCTATCCACCACTCAGTTGGCATTCCTGGTAGTCATCATCGTTATTATGATAATATTTCGATTTTTATCCACTAGTGTATTCACTTCTCTATTCTGTGCTCTACTAAAATGGCTTTTACTTCAAATTGTTAAGAGTGTCAAGCTCATACTATTATATATAAAGCTTCTTTTAAAACATATAAACTCAACCTTTGCAAATTGTAACTTACACAAAAATTAATTTAATTTACACCCATCTTTTGCCATGATTAGGTTATTGGTCTAAAAACCCGCGCTTTTTAGCATGGGTATCCTGGTCATCTTCAGACAAATGTTATACTCTTTATACAAGTATTAGAATTAGTTTTTTTCTCTGCAGTCAAGTAGTAATACATGTCTTCTCTATTCTGATCCCAACATATAATGATCTCTCTCTCTCTCTCTCTCACTCACCCGGAGTAGTCTACTCTCTCTCGTTCCTACTCTTGACTCTGTACTCGAGATTTCATACCCACGTTCTTCTCGTGTTTTTCAAAATACATCTAATAATATAAAAATATGAAACATTTTTTCTCTGCCACCGAATTATTGTTATAAACATTTTTCTATGACTGTATTATTCTATGGCATTGTTCGCATATTTGCCAAGCGCACTTTTTTAATATTCAGCATAAAAATATTTAATTTTGATTCAAATTGTCAGCGAAAATATTTTGCTTAGAAATATTCAGACCGTCTGAATATTTTCATCGATTAAGTCAGGGATGTCGACGAAGTTTAGGTTTGATTAGCAAAATATTTTCAAGCAAAATTAGCAAATTATACGTTAGTTATTATTATATCTTGATTATCTATTAAATTATTAAGAATGGGTGTGAATAAGCTCTATTTTTATAAGCTTTTAAGATTACCATGATACAAAATGACAAAGAAAATGAATTTTAAAAAGGCTCCAATTTTTAAATAAGATTTTTTTGATATTACTTTTTAACATATTTTTTATTTTTTACAGCTTTCCATACATTCATCGAAATAGACTCAGACAATAGGCGGCACCCATTCCTCCGACACATAAATAGAGACAGTTTTGAAAAATCCCATAATAGGAGAGAACCGGAAATAAATTGCATTAATAACGACAATAATAATAATAATAATAATAATATAGAATTGAGTTCAAGTAATTGGCAGTCATTGCAATCACAACGGCATCGGTGGTGGCGGGAGTCTTATCACAAGCAGAACACTGCAGAATGCCTCATAAGGGTAAACCATAAATATTACCATGCTCAATATATTTGGCTATAAAAAAGAATCACAATAAATAATGCACGAATGAGCAAGGGTGTCTTAAGAATAGAAATCAAATTTATTAGTTTACAAGGTCCATTGAATCTTCTAGCTAGTTAATCAGAGTCAATGGGTAAATAGCACATGTTCTTGGTAAAAAATTTGCATATTGACATTAACAGACATTGTTCATTTATTACCATTGAAATGCATCGTTAAGTTATCAATCATTATATCAAATTACTCGATGAAAGTTAGGAATGATAATAACAATACAATGAAATTATAAAGATAATTTATGAGTTAGGACAAGCACAATTTAATGTGACTTGGCTAAACTGTTAATGAAATTATTATCATTATGGCAATCATTATGGTATTCAAAATGTGAAAACGTGAGAGATATCGATAGCCCTCGGTATTACAATAGATCCCATTGTTATTAAAAGAACAAATCCTGTGCTCTTTCATTCACAGAGAGTTTTATGCTGTGCTCAGCTCTCGACGGCATCGCACACTCCTATTCCATAGTCTTCTCTCTCATTCCCTTTCAGAGCTGTAATTCACTTTTCATTCACTGAAAATCTCATTCTGTGCTTTAAATACATATAGTATTTGACTCGAATTATGATGAATAATGTGGTGTATGTCCCTCTGCCAGAGCCATAATAAATACCCCGATAGTTTTGATTCGATTAAGCCCTCGGATTGAATTAATAATATCCAAAAGTATTCAAATTTATGTGTAATATAATAATAAGATCGCTCTGTGTTTTAGTGGAGTTCCTGTGCTTCTGTTCCTGAGCTCTGGCACTACATGTGTTGCCTCGAAATCGGGACACAAATTATATTTGTTTTGTAGAGAAGTTATACATAATATTCATAACAATATTGTGTTAAACATTACATATAAAGAGTTTATCGTAAATAACAAATGCTTTTATCACACGAGAAAAGGAAAGCCATAGCGCACAGAATAGTATTGTGGTGTAGCTGCGAGGAAAGGGAATGCAAATTAAGTGGTGGTTTGAATTTTACTCGGGTGTTTGGTGTTGGGAATCCCCTCAAAGCAAATTCAATTAGTCGAACAACACTCTAGTATTCACACAAAGTTACAGTTTTCAAAAGTTAATATTAATAATAAACTATTGTATCGCAAACCGTAATTTACTCGATAAATATTCTGCTGAAAAAATTTGCCAGAACAAATTTATTCAAAAATTCAATTTTAATTAATTTTAGGCAAAAAATGGGAAAATATTTCTCAGAAAAAATGGATTTATATTCAAAAGTCTTATAACTATTGATATTTTAAGTCATTCAATGATTTTCTTGGAAACAAATTTCCCTCTTTTCATAAGAATATAATAGAATTGAGAAAAGTCTGAATAAATATTAGGTCTCTCTCTCTCTCTCTCTCTCTCTCTCTCTCTCTCTCTC
>JAQGCS010002205.1:0-10820 GCA_034702105.1 Fuscozetes fuscipes
TTTTGAAAATCGGGTACCCCACTCAAAAGTTATAATGATTTGTTTAACGGTCTTTAGCTTTTGAGTTGATTGTATGTGAAAGTGAAAATAAGCAATATTGGACCAATTGGACCTAACCTAACAAATTGGCCAATTAACCCAATTGGACCTAACAAATTGGTCCTATTCATTAACATAGGTTCCGATTTGGTTCTGCTATCAAAGGTGAAATTAGACAGATTGTGAAATTCTACAATGTGATTTTACGGAGTTCTTTCTGTACTTTTTCACTACATCTATGAAATGGAATGTGTTTTGTGCGTTCTAGATTCTAGCTAATATTGAACTACTTTAGAGAGAATGCTGATATTAAACAAAGATGTGCCGAGGATTTGGGCATATTCTTGGGTGAATTGAGAGAAGCAAATTAATTTTGGCTATAGATGTAGTGCTGTTAGGTCTGATCCTAACCCTTGTTTAAAGTAATATTTAATATTTTTGATGCCTTATCCTTGATCCTAATCGAACTTTTTGAGTTTTTGAGTTTCGATTAAATGTGTTGGCGTATTTGAGAAAATGAGCTTGGCTACTTAATGAGCGTAACGGCGGTGATTCTTGTTTAACGATATACTTATCGGATATCTGATCGATAAACTTATTGAAAGTGAAGGCGAAGCTGAAGCCCAACCACATTCCCAGCAGACCTCCCAAATTACAAACCAAAGTGATCCAGTCCAGAATGGGTTTGTGCTCGATCACTTGATCGAAGAAACGGTTGTGATTAATATTTATTGAAAAGCGATTCTCATCTTTGACATAATTCGTGCGTTTGATTTCATACGTATAAAAGGATTCGAAGCAATTTTTAGGACATAAACCCTCACAGAGATATCCCAAATAATTTTGGGCCACAGTTATTGACCACCACTTGTCTTCCTTATCATAGTCGCAGAATTTCATCTTTGCTTGGTCTAATAAATTTTCCCGTCTCATAAGTTTCAAATTTTTATATGTCCAGACACAACTCAAATTATATTTGATGTCCAGTCTATGGTCGACGCACTTCTGTATGCAATCATTTCTGGTGCTATATTGACCTTTCTTACTCCCATATTCTGTGCAATTTGTGTGAAACGGATGCGGCAATAGTTTCATTTGGGATTCAGAGTAAGTGACAAAGTTTGCCACACCCATGTGCAACCTCTGAAAGACATTATCCATTTTGTATCCAGGTAAATCATTTGGTGTATGCAATGACATATAAAGGTCGCCATTTGTGTATTCTATGATAGGAAAGGCCAGCTTTTTATGTTCGAATCCCAACTCCAGTTCTATGATTTGTAGTGTTGTGTTTCGGTAAAACTCATCGAAGTCACTGAAAAGTGTTACGCAAAGTCTTGGGTCCCGGAATGGTACAATCGAATACAGTCTTGCAGGGTGTGGTAGATTAATTACTTGACCGTGCTCATTAAACCCCATATTCTCAATTTCGTTGACTGTAATCAAATCTAGTTTTAAATCATCCATTGTCTCTTGCAAGGTAATGTTAGAAGGCACATAAACCTGCCATTTGAAATATTCAAAGAGTTCGCGTTGTTTTGCTCCTGCTTCAGCACCATTTACAGTCCAATTCAATGCTTTGAAGTTATTAAACTCATTGTAACGCGTCACATGCTCTGGTACTTTAGAGTTCTTGAGGATAACCTCGGCAATTTTGTCCATGTCCATGAAAGTGGGCAGACATATAGTCATTGCAGGCAATCGACTGAATTCAATTCGTTCGACTCTATTCTCGACGACAGTCTTTCCGCTCAAATAAAGTTCAACCAATTCATAGCTCTGGTATACGAAACAGAGGAAACACAATATTATGGCAACAAATTTGACCCAAAATTTAGGATTCAAATTCATTTTAAGCTTTCTTGATGTTTTGCGAGGCACCCAGGCAGGGCTTTTAAATTGTGAGTATAATATGTCTAGAGACATGTTCAAGCTTCTTTAATGTGCTAGCTTAGATGCCTTATACTTCTAAATAGTAATATGTGACTATTATTTGCCTTAAATAGACCCAGTTACGCCTCAACTTATTTAAATCGATAGTTAATTTAAAAAACTAATAATAAGTTTCTATTGTGAAATCTTCAATTCAATAATAAAGTTGGAGATATTTAATATAAACGCTCCTGCTATTTCAACAAATTTTAATTTATTAGGTCCTAAAATGTGTCTGTAATTGTTCCACTCCTAAACAATTTAAACAGAGACGCGCTAGGTGTTTAGCAAGTACATCCTAGGTTTTGAGCTTGAACCGATCCCGACCTCTTCCTTTCAGCATTTGAAATATAAAAATAGTTGCAATTATTCAGATTAAAACGAAAATATATGAATGCCAAGATTAAATAATATAGATTAATAGGAAGTAATTATTTAATTAAAATAACAATTTTAAGGAATAAAAATCAATTAAAAAAGAAAATAACAACAAAACCGAATAAAATTCCCATAAGTGCGCCCACATTGAAAATATGAGAAACCCAGTCTACATTAGGTTTATACTCGGTCATCTGATCCGGTAAACTATTGTGTTCAAGTTTAACTGAAAATGCATTCGATTCTTTGCGATAGTATTTTCCATTTCGGGTTTCAATTTGAAAGCTAAAAAAGGATTCCAAACAACTTATGGGACAGATTTCTTCGCAAAGCTTGGTGAACCGGTGCTGGTCATCTCTGATTTGGGCTGTTCTCGATTCCCTAAAATAATTGCAAATATGCTTCTCTGACTCATTAAATAAATTGTGCTGTCTTATTAACTTGAAATTATCATAACTCCAAATGCAGTTCAGATTGTATTTTTGCTGGAGCCTATGATCGACACACCTTTCTATGCAATCATTTCTTGAATTCTGTTTGCCATCACTTCTCAGTTCATATTTTGCGCATCTTGTTTCATATGGTAATAGTTTGATCCGGGACTCTGAATAGCTTATGAAGTTGACCATGCCCATGTTCAACTTTTTAAAGATATTCTCTCTTTTGAAATCTGGTAAAATCTTTGGTGAATGTACTGATACATACAGTTCCTCCTCATAATACTTGCGAAGTGGAAAGGCTAATTTATCATGTTCAAACAATATTTCTAGTTTGAGATTATTAAATTTAGTGTTTTTGTAGTATTCATCCAAATCACTGAATAGTGTGAGGCAAAGTCGGGGGTCTAGGAATGGAACGATTGAGTAGACCTTCTTAGGCAGTGGTAGTTTTACTAGATGACCATGCTCATCAAAAGCTTCATTGTTGATTTCATCACTTATTAATATGTCAACAGATATGGTCTCAAAAATATTTTTAAGTGAGGTATCAGATTGAATGTGAATATCCCAGAGTAGTTTGTAAAAAAGATCACTCTGATTATTTTGCGCCTCTTCAGTCCACTCAATTGCAACAGTATCTTTTAGTTCAATAAATTCTTGGTAGAGTTGAATATATTGTGGGTTATTTGAATTTTTGAGTCGTGTTTCAGCAAATTTGGCCATGTCCATAAAAGTTGGCAGACATACCGTAACAGCGGGTAAGCGGTTATATTCGTATCGTTCGGCTTTAGTTTCGACAACAGATTTTCTATTCGACAAATTTGACACTATTTGTGTCATTTCGTATAACAAACAAATTGAACACAAACTCAGACAAATGAATACAAGAAAGTAATGTATTTGATTATTGCTATACATTCCAAAGGGATTAAAAATATTAACTTGTATAACTGTTAATTTTCAAAATCTTTATAATCTGTTTGAGCTTAAAATTGAGAGTCATTTAAAATTTTATGTTATATTTATAAACCTTGCTTGGTCAGTACAGCTGCTGTGCAACATAATAAATTTTATGTTTTGTAATTGAAGAATGTCGTGACAGATACTTTAAAACGTGCATGCTATTTAAAATTATTTAAAAGTTAATCAAATAATTTATTGAGGATTTGGTCGCAAATGAAAATTGCACTCAAACCCAACCACATTCCAAGCAGTCCCCCAAAGTCAGATATCAGAGTGATCCAACTCATTATGGGCTTGTGCTCGATTATATTATCAGGATATCGGTTGTGTTCAATGTTAAAAGAAAACCAATTGGGAGGCCTCTCATCGGCGCCATTTCTGCCCTCGACGTCGAAAGTGTAGAAACTCTCCAAACAATTTGGAGGACATTCCTCTTCGCATATCCGCTGCAAATCGTAAATATGATCCCTTATTTGTTCTGTTCTCTCATTCCTATCCCATTTGCATAAGGGAAAAGTATCCAGATTAAGAAGATTTTCTTTCCTTATTAATTTTTCACTGTCAAGAGTCGGCAAACAATTGATTTTATACTTTTCCCTCAAGAGTTTGATAACACATCTATTAATGCAATCACTTCTCATATCTTGTAATCGGTTATTGGTTAGGGAATAAGTTTTGCATTTTGTCTCATAAGGCGGTGGCAGTAGAATTGTTTTTGATTCCGAATAGCTTATGTAATTGATCTTGCCCATTGTCAATTTAAGAAAAGTATTTTCTATTCTATAAGGCGGTAGAATATTAGGCGAATGCAATGCTATATAAAAGGCTTCCTCATTGTATTTCTTGTAGGGAAAGGACAGGTTATTGTGTTTGAATCTCAGTTCCATTTGTATGAGTCCCAGTCTTTTACCCCGAAAGTTGTCATCGAAGTCACTGAATATTGTGAAGCATTTTCGAGGCTCTTCATAAGGAACCAGGGAATGAGTCACAATAGGTAAGGGAATTTTGTTTCGCGCACCTGTCTCGTTGAAAGCTAAACTATCAAACTTATATTCGATTTCAATGTCAGCACTTATTTTATCGAAGATATCGGCCAAAGAAAACCTTTCCATACTCTGATTGAATGAGTCGCCTATAAAATAGTCAAACAGTTCCTTTTGCTTCTTTTCCAACTCCTTTTCAAATTCCTCATCATATTTAATGTTAAGAAAATCTTGCTTGTACCTTGTGAAATTTTCGAACACTTGCTTATCCATGTGATTATTTGAGTTGTTGAGCCAAAAGTGTGCATATTTGTCCATGTCGATGAAAGTGGGCACACATACAGTAATTGCAGGCAATTGACTGTATTTTATTCTGTCCACTCTCCTCTCGACGACAGTTCTTCCGCTCAAATAAATTTTAATTATTTTTGAAGTTTGAAATATGAAACAAACCAAGCACAATAGACTGCACATCAATTTTAGGCTTATTTTGACACTTAATTTGGGAAAAAGGCATTTGGTCTTTTTTGACGATTGCCCAACACATATTTCGTAGGCATTCAAGTAGTCTTTATCAATTGAAGATAATTTATTCTTCATCTTTATTATAATCTTTTTAAACAAATAATTCAAAAGACTGTAATCTTCATTAAAATGTTTTTATCGATTATCAAAATTATCTTGTTATTGTGGCAAAATATGCAAATGACACAACTCATTTCATTAAGGAATGAATAATTTTTTATTCGATTTTAGCTTGTTATGAAATCTATCAATAATCAAGCACATATGCACATATTCTCAAAAAATTTAATTTGATGCTTGCAAAAATGCTTTCATTAATGTATTTTAAATATTTGGAAACAAAGTTTGATAAACAAAATAATTATTAAATCAATATTTGCTAATCAATAGAAACAACAAAGTAAGAAATAGAACATTTCACCAACAATCATGCTGCTTGCAATAAAATCTGAATTATTGATTAATTATAATGATAAGATTAGTAAAATCTGCAGTCAGCTATTTTTATAGAATTTATCGATAACTTGATTGCAAATGAACATGAAACTTAAGCCCAACCACATTCCTAAGAGACCGCCTAAATTGGAAATCAAAGTGGTCCAACTCAGTATTGGACGGTGTTGGACGGTCTGATCAGGAAAGCGACTGTGTTCCACATGAATTGTAAAATGATTTTCATGTTTTTCCTTATTGGATTTTCCTTTACCAGGTTTAATGTCATACGTATAGAAAGTTTCCATACAATTCTTGGGACAAAACTCATTGCATTCACTCTCAATACTAAACTGTTCGTCAGTTATCTTCCACTTGAATTTCTTTCGATTCACATCTTCTGCTTCATATTTTGCGTCTTCATGGTTGCACAAGGGCATTTTTGACAGGTTCAACAGATTTTCACTACGGAACAGTTTATTGTTATTGTAGGTCCAGATACAGTTCAGACCAAACTGTTGTGAGACCCTATCGACCATACATTTCATAACACAGTCATTTCGCATATCTTGTTTACCAGAATCATCCAGCATATAATTTTTACACTTAGTTTCATAAGGCGGAGGGAGTAGTATTGCCTTAGACTCTGAGTAGGTTATAAAGTTGACCACGCCCATTTCTAACTTTTGAAATACGTTTTCTCTGGTATAATCAGGCAACATATTTGGTGAATGCAATGTCACATAAAGATCATCTTCGTAGTATTTCTTATATGGAAATGCTACCATTGAATGCTGAAACTGAATTTCCATATAAATGAGGTCAAACATCTTTTCTCTGAAATTGTTGTCGAAATCACTGAAGAGTGTAATACATTTTCGGGGCTCTTGATATGCAACTAAAGAATGTATTTTTTTGGGTTTTGGCAGTTCAATCCGTGCCCCTGATTCATTGAATGCAAGGCCTGGAATTTCATGTATCACTTTTATATCGTAACTGACCTTATCCAATAAATCGGCTAAAGAGAACTGTTCCATGTTATTCTTATATGCGTGCCATTGAAACCACCAGTATAGGTGTTTTTGCAAGCCCTCAACCCCTCCATCCCAATTTTTTACTCTTTCTTCAAACTCAAGAAACTCCTTATAGCGTTCTTGATACTCTGGATTTTCAGATTTATTCATATAGAATCCAGCAAACTTTTTCATGTCCATAAACGATGGCAAACATACCGTAATTGCAGGCAATTGACTGTATTTGAATCGTTCGACTCTATTCTCGACAACAGTTTTTTCGCTCACATAAAGTGACAGCAATTGATAGCTTTGATATATGAGACACAGAGAACACAATATTATACAAATAGATTTGATGAACATTTTTATGTTTAACTTGGTCAAATTCATTGCTGAGAGTTTTATTTTCTTTTTCCTCGGTGGCCACAAAGCATTTGTCGAATTTTGAGTAAATCTTCTTTTTCTTTGTGTCAAAAAGTTTTTATTTTTATGTTTATAACTAGCAAAATACATTTGAGAACTCATTTTAAACAAACCATACAATTCTTAAATATTAAAATATTTAATGCTTTCCATATAATGCCGTTAATAAAGTGTAAAGACGTGTTTTGATGGAACAATTATATTATTGGATGAAACGTTCAATATTAATTATTAACTTAATTATTTTATTTATCTATCAAGGTTGTTTTTATTACACAGATGTATGTTAGCAGTTCTAACAATTAGTAATATAATAATTTATTTCTTATTCAAATGTTTTTATTCCTTTTGATATTTTTAATATGCTTTGAAATTTGAATAATAATCGTCTTCAAGTAATTCTGTTTTCTCTTTTATTGATCAAGTTTTTATTACCCATGAGAATTAGATGTGAGCTTTTGATCTGATATGACTCCGATCTGATTTGACAGAAAATTGTGGGATTCCTATCCCAGAATTCCTGACCAGAAAATTACTGTTCTGATCAGAGGCATGAAAAGTTTGGATCTGATCTGATCTGAAAAATAGATCAGAATATCTTCTCTTATATGAATGATATAAATCATAGGCTATGATTAGGTAAAGGTTTTCTACACTTAATTATTGTCTTATTTGAAATACAAGTAGCATTTGACAAATACACTCGAACCTCCCAGTTGTGTATAAATTTTTCACCAAAAATCACCTAACAACAGGGAGAGATCACAACAGGGAGAGTTAATGAAAAACACTTCAATTAGGTATTAGATTTTATTTAGAGAAATAATCCTTTTATCGATGTGTCGCAAAACTGTATTTTGTCTTCAAATCAATTTCGTTCCTCTTTAGTGACATTTTCAATGATTAACAACAAAAACACTTTGAATTCAATACTAATTTAACTTTTTGTGAAACACGTGTTTTAAATCTTACATAACTTTCACTCAAATCGAGTATTTTATGCATTTCATAACAACACAGAATGCTTTCAACCAAAATATGGGTATAAATACCTGACAACACAAGAAAATAAGACAACACAGAGATACACAACAGAGAGAGGTTTTATTAATAACATTAGAGCTATGGGTGTTTCGCCAATTACTCTGAAATTCATACACAACAGGGAAATATAACAACACAGAGATTCACAACAGAGAGGTTAGAGTGTACCAGTATTTGAAGAACGTTTATCCATGTATCTTTATGCTTTTTGATTTCAAAGGAACGAGCAAAATATTTTACTGAAATTTTAACTCAAATCTAAAATTAGAACTAGATGACGAAGGGTAGGATAAACAAAGAAACAAGGGTTAGGATCAAACCTAAAAGCACTACATCTATAGCCAAAATTAATTTGCTTCTCTCAATTCACCCAAGATCCGGGGATTTGGGCACAACCTTGTTTAATATCAGTATTCTCTCTAAAGTAGCAATCACAAAACTACATGTATATATTACATTCTATAAATGTAGTGAAAAACATTGTAGAAGTATTTAATATTTGCATGTAAATTCAATGTAATTTTATGACAACTCTCCAAAAGCTGTCATATTGAGGAATGTGGGACACAGACAGTAAGTGTTGGCAATTGACTGTATTTGAATGTTTCGTCTCTCATCTCAACAATAGTTTTTCAGCTCAAATAAATGGAAATCAATTGTGAACTTTGAAATTATAACTTTCTTGAATGCGATACCACTGATAAAAATCAGTTCGTTGGTTTCAAAACAAAAATTTCTAATTCTTAATTGTTCAATTAAACTATGGTTAAACTACACATAAACTATAGTTATTAAGTAATTACAATTAATTCCATAAAATAAACCTTTTGGTCATAATTATATTATCTTTTCAAATAATTATAAATATTTATTGATCATATTTTATATTAATGATTTTCACCAATTTTTATCAGAGAATTATACAAGATAGTGAGACATTGGTTGTTTTCATTCAAGGTTGAAACTCTACCTAATAGTGAAAAGAACTAGACCGATTTTCTATTTATGATTTGATTAAAAATTTAATTGCATACGAAGAGAATACTGAAACCCACCCACATTCTTAAAAGTCCTCCAATATTCGAAAATAAAGCTATCTAGTCTAAAATAGGTTTATGTTCGGTAATTTGATCTGGAAATCTGTTGTGTTCTATGGAAATAGTGAAAATGTTCCATTGCTCCTTCTCCAATCTGGTTGAATTCCAATTTCAAAATTGTAGTATTTTTCAAAACAGTTGTTAGGGCATTTATCCTGGCACTCTGTTATCAACATTATTTTTCTTTTAGAAATGCTGCTACACAAGTTATTTTCCTAGTATAATTGTCTCTTTAAATCACAAATTGATAGATGTCCATATTGTAACATATTTTCTGTCGATCTAAGATTCCTCTCTGACCAAAGACAGCCTAGTTTGAATTCATCTTCAAGTTTATCGATAACACATTTGTTAATACAATCACTTCTCATGTCTTGTTTATCGATCGAATAGTGTTTGCAATTCGTCTCATAAGGCGGTGGCAGTAGTTTTGTCTGAGTCTCTGAATATGCGACTCTGAATATTAAGTATTTAATATTCAGAATTTAATTATTTTAATTATTTATTATAATTATTATCAAATTATATTTCAAGAAATAGTTAATTTTGAATGAATTTTTAGACCATAACATCAGGTCTTTAACATCACTGACCATAACATCACTGACTTTACATTAATTTGAATGAAGAGAGATGTCATTTACATTCATTATTTTGGGCGCTATTCTCGAAGACAGACTTTCCTCTCAAATATTTTTCGAATTAATATTAATATAAATTTTTATCAAATACCAATTCTACTAGATAAAGAGAGAAATAAATTAAGAAAATATTAAAATAGATTTTAATTAAATTGCATTAAGTTAATTTAACTTCATTTAATTTCAATTGTCATAAACTCAGTTAAAATTACCTTTCTGACAAAAATAGCCACAAAAAATTGAATCTTCACTTTAGTTTCAATAGTATGCAATTATTCAGTAGACTTGTGCATACCCTACGCCCAATCTGAAAAGCCCTTACCCACATCCAAAACTCAAAGCCCAAACCCGCTGCTCGAGTACCAGGGGTGCCCAAGGTACCCGACCTCAGGGGGGGGTCCCTCGGACCAAAAAATCAGGGGGTATAGGAGGGTGTAATTTTCTGACTCGCTGGAGGGGGAGGGGGGTAGTGGGAGATAATTTTTCCAAAAAAGGACAAAGTGAGACTTTGTGTTGTGACTGGGATCTGGAATTTAATAATTTTTTTCGATGACCCATGATGACCTTCTATTAGCCCTAGAATATAATAAAAATCGATGCGTACAATTTTTTATAAAAAATTAAGTTATGCTGAACTGACTTGACCAGAAGTCAAATTACTAATTTCCAGGGATAGACCAAAAAACGATGATATCTCGATCTTTTTACGCCTCCTGGCGGGTGAAAAATGTTTTTTTTCGATTATTTGCATGACTTTCATATCAATACATAGATTCAAACCCATTTTTAAAGAAATTTTTACTAACAGTTGGAAAAACTTTGAGGCCCCTTAGCGGTCAAAATAAAAATGGTTACCTCTTTTCGCTTAGCCAAAAAATGTATTTTGACCATATCTTTCAACCATGCA
>JAQGCS010002206.1:0-10817 GCA_034702105.1 Fuscozetes fuscipes
ACACACACACACACACACACACACACACACCATTATTTAGTGAACCCGGTTTAACAGAAGAATTTGATCCAATATTTAAATTGTTATTAAATTAAGATTTGAAAACTTAATTCAATTTGAATTCAAAACTAGTTTAAATGATTTTGACTCAAATGCAAATGTGATGGATTATTAATACAATTTACTCTGAAATTTGAATTAATTATATAAGTTTTAATTGAATTAATATGAAAATTGCTGGCTCAAAAGTCTTGTGAATCAGTAATAAAAGGTTGCGTTTTGTCAAAAGTCACTCACAATTAGAAATTGAAAAACAATGACTTCTTTTTGTGCAAAAACTCACACTTGAATTCTCACGAAACTCATCGAAGCAAAAATGATTTGAAAATAATTTCACCTAAAAATATATATATCGGAAGACGTCTCTGAACCGTTTGAAGTGTCTGTTAAAGTTTGCGATCGAAAACTTATAATTTGTTTGAAAATATTAGTGTCGGCTCTTCTTATAAATTAAAAATTACGACTCAAAGCGGTATTGAATTTCAATGACTTGCTATAACCAGGTTAAAAACCAGGTTTGAATGCACTGTTCAAGTTGATTTTCTTTCAAAGCTAGTATGCAGCAAAAGGTTTGCCCCAAATCATGACTATTGATAAAATTGAATCTATTATTCAATAAAACAAACGTTTCATTCAATAAAAAAAAATCACTTAAAAGTTGTAATTAAATTGAAATTAATTTTCAATAAAATTATATTTTAGTTATTCTGATCTCAATAAAAGTTTAACTCTGGAAACCTATAATTTGAAGATATATTTCATAGATTAAATATCGTATGCAACGAAAGCACTATTTGTTTGAATAAATATAAATTAGTAATAAATTTTAATATTTATTATTCTTTTATTGAATTTGATTAACATTTTTGTCTGATTTGCATAAATTGTAATATAATTTTCAATTGACTTATGAATATATTCTGCAAAATAATTATAATAATAATAATTTGGTTATGTTTTTATCTTTTTCTCCTAAAATAGTATTTGTGTTGAAACCTAAGAATAACATGAAATTAGATTTAGTGTTGGATATCATGTTTTGCTAACTCTATTCTGTCTTTGATTTTTATCCCTTCTTCTCAGAGCTCAGTGTCTGTTCAGACGAGTGACGGTTCCATCGCTTCCATTAGTGAAACATTTGATTAGTTTTATACTAAATATATATTAAAAGATAATGAACTTTAATGGAAATGGTTTGTACGATATGCTGGTCGATGGTATGACCAAGTTTTGTCAAATTACCATTTGACAGCTTATCAAGCGAACATGATAGTTTTGCGAAGATTTCACTAAATGATTCATGAAATGATGAAAGCTATACAGTGATAATTTCTCTTATAAACTTTACTTCCAGTTTAGCAACTTACTGGTTGATTACCTTGGCGATTCTTATTGATTATGCTATTGACCATCCCTATTTGCTAGAGTGAGGGCACAAAATATCACCAGAAAATAGTGTGAAAAGTGATTTCTATACGGTTTTCATTTATTTTTAATTAGCTCTGAATGCTATCCAATGTTTTTGTTCTGTTTCAAGTTCTCAGTTCTCGTGGATTAAATTTACATAATATTATAATTTGGTTATTTTGTTATCACTTTTCGCACAATACTTGTTACTAAACAAACAATTTTTATTAAATTTTCTTTTGATTCTTAGCAAAAAAAAAGTTTGTTTGTTCGTTAACCCGATGTTTGCGATCAATAATTTCTGGAACTTTTGAACAGATGTTAGGCTATTATTGTTCATAAAGTGTTTATGAAGTTTATATAAATTTGTCGTCTGATTAATCTGTTTTATGTGATCTTATTTTGGGCCCAAATAGTTGTCACGAAAAAAAAATTATCTGAAATAATGAGTTATTAGTGTTAATGATATAACTCTTTTGGTAAATGAGTTGATATTTTTCTTCTACTAATCATTCATTCATTACATTTAGCTTTCATTTAATTTTAGTCAATTAGTTATGTTTCCAAATGAAGACTCGTTTAATCGCAAATGTAATGCATTTTAAATGAAATGAAAATTTAAGTCTATTTTTCATTCAGAAAAATAAACATTTGTTTCGATACTTTGTTTGCTTACGATTTGTGTTCGCAAAACATTTTGTTGTTTTTGCGTTACTCTCGAAATCGTCTTTTCCAAGATTTGCATAAATAATTTGCTGTCGTATCAAAATTCCTGAGCAGAGCTTTAGTATGAAATGGAATGGTTTGGCCATTGATCTATAGTTGGATGTTATCTTCGTTATCTTCTTCTTATGTCTTTGTATAGAACAGATAAGCAACTATTGACCAATAGATACGCTTCTCAGGAATGCCATACAAAACAATCGAATTTTTTGCTCAAATATTTCTAAAAATATTCGGAAATGAAATTGAATTTTAAGGAAAATAATCGAATATTTTGAATGTGTTTTACTCTTTCATAAAATGATAAAAAAGGCAAAGAAATGAACAAAAATTCAAATATTTCTCGAATGATGTCAACTGTGAACTGAATCTCAAGTTTCAGTTCAGAGGAATTGTTTAAAAGAGTCATCAATTTCGCTAATAATGGAAAAGTTTTATCAAAGATAAGACATTTCGAGAAATTATTTCAAATATTTGCATATCTTTCATAAGAAAACAATAAATCTCTTGAATTCAAATACAGAAGTCGTAAATATTTATTGAAAAACTTGACTCTAGAAGACGAACAAGATTATCAAATGTGATTATTTCAAGCTCAATTCGAATTGCAAATTAAGACTTGCAATCATTTGAAATAATTTACCAGAAAAAGTCATTTAACACATTTAATTACATGCAATTAGTAGAAATATATTGAATCAAATTGGCAAAGATTATTGACTTGTACCCTGCACATCCCTGGATAGGAGTGTCAGTTATGCAAAATGAGGAGTTCATCGTACGTTCGGTTGAACTAAATTTAAATTAAAGCCTAGTTTTCACTCTCAATGAGCTGTCAGTCGGTCTCATCACTTAAGTTAAGCCAAAAAACAATTTTAATTGTGTTCAACGTTTTCATGAATTATAATTAATTCAAATTAAGTGAAAAATAACATTAGTTCTAATCAGGCATATGAGCAAGATCTTCCAATAAAGCCTAATTTGATTTTGTATCACGTTTATATTATAACTAGGCATTTGAGAGTTGTCGCTATCACTAAACGTAGACTTTTGCCTAGTTTAAATTCTATTCCATCTATTTCACATAAAAATTGTAACGATGGTGACCAGACAATACTATTTGTGCTGGTTTGGTCTTAATTAATTTATTCAAGACTTTAATGTATTGCTGTCTTAATGGGAATATAATCCATTATCCCTTAAATTCTTTTACTTTTTAGACATTAATTATGACATAAAGTGAATGAAAATTTAATTGAGTCTAAAACTAATGAAATTTGAGATATTGTCAGTCACTCAGCCCTAAAGTTTTCAGAATTTTTTGAAGTTACCTTTTTTTGGAAATAATTTTATGTTATTTATACGAAAACTGTTTAAATCTTAGGATTTTTTTGTAAACAAGTGTTTGACAAATAAGTTATTATTTTTGAGGAAAAAATTGTTTGAAATCTTTTTCAATCACAAGAAGACATGCGATGATTATGTTGTGTTGTTGTTGAGCTCAGCACAAGAGCTCAAGTGTTTCTATCAGTTACAATTGATGTCAGTATCAGCATTCATGGCTATTGGCACCGATAGCTAAAGTCAAATGGTTTGACAACTGGGTGTTTCTCAATATTATTATGAAGCGGTGGTCGCAAACAATTCCCTCTCTTCACATCATTTGAGTGCAAAGTCTACTGAATATTGCAATACATCAATAATACTGTTGGGGAATGGCTTTCATTTTCAACTATGGCCAGGATCACCCTCCATTAAGGAATATATGTATTTTGAAAGTAATGATCAAATTTATTTTAATAAATTTTTTACTTAATTTTCGTTAATTTTGTGCCCAAAATCTCAGTATTTATACTATAAATAAATGATATTTAGAACTGATTTATCAAAAATTCTATTTCAGAAGATTTTCTGGATAATTTTCGCTTTATTTAAGAAGAACCTTGATCTTCTTGAGTCTGCTAGTTTATTTTTTCAATTTATCTGTTGTTTGCATTTGTGCCAAAAGAAAAGCCAATTTTCGACTTCTATTGGATATCAGTGTTTGAAATATTAGCGGAGAAGACATTCGTCGGCACATACTTTGGGTGTTTAGACAAATAGTGAAGAAATCTATTGAATAAAATTTCCATTTGAGCTGAAAATAATCACTTTCTTCGCGTATATCTTATTTAATGCCTTTAGATTTATAGACTTCGAAGACTGGATTCGATTGAATCTAAAACTTATATATGTTTTGCCATTCAATACAAATAAATAAGAAAACGAATCATTTGAATAATAGTCGCATTAATTTTCAGGTTTGAAAATTTTTTGTGCTCTATGTTGTGCTCCATGTCATTGATTAATATGTGGATGCGTTCCACAAATGCATCGATTCTTCTTCAGTAATGTGTTTTAGAGATAAGACATCAAACCGTGTCTTTCTATTTGGTTATCATTATTCAATAGGAGAAATGTCATTTTATTCGCTTTATAGACAAAAACTGATATCCATTTTTAGGTTAAACGAGTGAACAGCACATCGAGAATAGGGAATAGAAGTTTTATTTTATTTTTCTCCAATATTTTCAAAATCGTAGTGCAATTGTACGAAGAAAAAGGTTCAGTGCATTCATCGCTTGTATGTATGGCTCGAAACGCTTTCTTCTCTACTATTTGTTGGCCTAAAGTTCTATTATTCAAAATTTCTGTCGACTCTATCGGTGTTTCTGTCGTTTAGTCGTCTATTCAGCTGACAATATATGACAAGTGAAGACCCATTCCTAAGACATCCATAGCCTTCCGTTCGTAAGATTTTCTTTTTGTATTTGCGTTGAAAAGTCAAGAAAATTACTTCAATTTTCTAGAAATTTAGTGAAAGTTTCTAGTTTAATATATGTGTAACTGACTGATCGTATGTTATTTGCCCTGAGTATTTGAATAATTTCTCTGTTGACAGCTCTGTTTTACAATAGAAATAAATGAGTGGATAAGAGAAGATTGAATGAAGAATAGGTTCGGATGAATAAGTTTACGGATAACCAGTAATTCAAAGCATATAATCATAGAATACAGTAAAACCTCCAGATAGGCCAACGATCGATGACACAAAATCTTTTGCTTTATTGAGATTTTTCCTTGATGAGTGGTTCATTAAAAGGGATTAAATTTTGAAATAAAGGAACGAAAAATAGTTTATACACAATTTTAAAAATATGCATTGTCAATTTATCTAAATGTAAAGATAATAAATAAGTTTTCATGAAATTCTTTGAAATTTTAAAATTTATTGAAAGATAACTATCCTATAAGATCTCACATGTCATTCTTATTTGTCACATCTTGTTCATTTCCACCAATTTGGCTTAAGATTACCTATTTAAGTTACAAGTTGTCTTATATTTAGTTAATTATTGAATGAGTGCCTATTGAGAGTTTTTTACTGTACATACATTTATTGCATATATTTTCTCTATATTTTCTTTTTCCATTTTCTATATGTATTTATATTTCACGCCCAATGCCTTTCCACTGCCTTTCCTTTCCAGTCAAGTGATGACAAAAGTATAAGAATTGTTTGCATTCTATTTATTCGAATAACTCCTTTATGTTTATATAATTCAAATGTTATTAGAATCATTCTTTCCGGAAGGCCCTGATATGCATTGAAAAGGGGAAGGGATGTCAAAATCTTAACAGCAGATAGAGAATAGGATCTAATTTTTCATACCTGTCATACATTTTCGTATAAATGTGTCGTTTGAAAGGTTTGTCTGCATTTTATTTGAGTTTAATTGATGCAAAAGTTATGTTTTCATATCATTGTATGTCTTTATATGTCAGATATGAACAGGGTGAAATTGAAATGTCTGATAAGAATGTTGTGTTTATTGTAATTTATTACATATTTTTCATTTTTATCGATTAAGGGGTTATTTAACTCAATATTTTGTTTGTTATAAACTTTTAATTGAAAATTGTTGGGAAAGTTGTTGAATAATCTTTAATTGATCTAGTGAAAAGTTTGAGCTACACCCTCCACATTAAATGAGCGATGATTGAAACCATAACTTTCGAGTTATCGCATCAAAAATCTAATGAATAACTTGTTTTTTGCTCAAAATTTGAATATAATTTCGATTGTATTTGTCGATAGTCTGGGCTATGGTTTGGTTTAATTGTTGAGATCGTTAGGTCCGGAATCATTGTATTCGAGTCAGGACTGCAATATTGAGATTCAATTTTTTATTTATTATGAGTTTGCCTTAAATATGGCCCAAATGTATAACTTATACGATAACCAGAAATGTGTTATTAGTCTTAAGAGACATTTCTAACACTTCACGAAACTATGCCTCAAATGAAGGCAACTGTTTTCATATATAAATGGCAATTCAAAAGCCATGTCCTCTCAAAACAATGATTCATTGATTCGATCGTTTCATTCATCTCAAAGGTGTTATAAATATAAGTTATCAATAAATAAACAATTTTTGCTCTTTTTGTTTGAAGTTTATATGTATTTTCGGTGCACTGATGTATGTGTGGTCTGACTCTCACTATAAATAAAACCTAAAATGAGGCAAATTTTTTACTTTCTGTGAAATTTAAATTATGCTCAAAATTGTTTGTCTTTTTGTGACAAAAACTTTTAAAGTTGTGTTTTTGAAGTGAATGAGAAACTGAAGCCCGAGTTCTGCCATTTTTGCCGAGTAATAAATTATATTAACTAAACTTAGTTTTGTTCATTTCGTCTGGAGTTAGGTCTGAATGGATGGAGGAATGACTGGAGAACTCTTGGTATTAATGCATGGAATTTGGCTTAAAGTCATAGATTCTAATTTATTGTATTGAAATGAGATCCTTATCATTGATAATAACATTAATTTCTGTTCAGTTTGGCTGCAATTGTGCTGAAGAGTGTCATTAATTAATGCTATGTAAACCTGTTAGAGGAATACCTAACTCACAATCATATTCACAATAATTTTGTGTTGAGTTTTATTGCTCAGAATAACTGCAAGAAGTGTTGTGTTAGTTTTTAAAAACTAAAATTTAAATAATCATCACTTGGAGTGTAGTTTTAATGAATGCTAAACAAATTGTGCTGAGTCATATGCTTTCAAATTGTATGACCAAGAAATTTCGTAATACAGCTTAAAGTAAATTTAATTTTGTTTCTGTCTTATAGCTTGATGATCAATTATACATAAACTCATTTAGTGAATATTTTAAAATTTATAAAATTTGCTAGATCATAGGTATTTACTTCGTTTTGATAATTTGTATCTTCATAGGAAATTAATTTATTCTATTAAATGGTTTAATTGAAAGGCTTAAAAAATTAAATGAAGTGAATTTATTGTATGAATTGATAATCTGTGTGAGAAACATAATCTTGCTAATAAATCTACCTATCTAAGTGATAAGTCTCAGTGTCTTCCCGGTGTTCTTTTATTAAAATAAATCCGAGCAATAAATTTAAAACTTATATTTGCAGAAGAAATGTAAGAATAAATTTTAAAAAAATTATGTATTTATTATAATTTAAATAAAATATACTCTGAGTTGAAAATTGTGACATAAATTCCAACTGAAATATAAATAATTTTCATAAAATGTATATAAATTTAAATCAAAGATATAATAAGAATAATATGTATACGAAATCTCATTAATTGTGTTGTCTTTTGCTCAACGCTTCCCACTCTTTCTTATGTTTATTATTTTAATATTTATTGTGTCGTCCGATAAATCAATTTTGACATCACTTCTAATATTAGTGCACAGAATAGTGTGCGAGTGAACAGTCCTAATGAACAGTTAGTTTTTTGTTGAGGCACTTCTCTTCGTCGCTTATAATAATTTCATGCATCGAAATCGATGAAAGGGACAGACATTGTCTATACATACGATATCATATACATAACTGTATTGATTGTATGTTTTTACAGCCCTTTCCCTTCCGTTCCGTTCATTCTGTGCTAAATTCTTAGCCTAATAGTAGAGTAAACTCTGGGATCTCTTCCAGTGATTTATTGAGTGCTTACATCTGACACACTATTAAATACACTATCAATAAGACGTCAAATGGATTCGCATGTTATACACCCGGTGTTACTCAAGTAGTTTTCATAGATTAGAATTATTCACAAGAAAATGAAAGATAACTCTTAATCATTGCACTAATCGGGTATTAATACCAGACTTTTGTCCATTAATTAAAAATTTTTAACGCATTTCTAAATGAAATTATTTTCGAATCCATTAAGAATCCAATATATCAGTGTTTGCCTCACAATATCAAACCTGAGCCTCAAATTGATTTTTGTGTATCTCAGCTATAATTATGTGAAATGAAATGATTTTCATTTATTTTTCAAAATTTTAATTATAATAATTTTCATTTGAATGAAATATTTGATTCAATTCTTTATAATAATTATCTCTATTTTTCTTACAGATACGTCATTTATATCAGTAAAGAACATTAAGACCCGGATATTAATAAGACATGAGATGATCCCAACTGTGAAATTCAATGCAAGTTTCAAACTTTACATTCAATTAACGCTTAGATTTTCAATTATGATATAACTTTTACAAGAATATTTGGTTTAAAAATTGCCAAAAGTTTTGTTTCGATCAAAATTAAAACTCTTGTGATGCAAAATTCTAGTGACAAATTCAATTACCCAGGTTAGGTGAAGATTGAAATTGATAAATTTTCATTGTAAAGAAAGTTATGCTCAAAAATCGAATAAAATTCAACTCAATTTAATATTCAAATTTTCAAAGAATATTCATTCTTATAGAATATTCTGCTTTTGCCTTAATAAGAGTTGCAAGTATTAAATGTTGCTGGCTCATTACCTCCTTTTAATAAGTATCTCATTTAAGTCGAAAAATTTTCAGCCGATTATTTGCTCGACTAATGCAGATATTAACGCATCAAAAGCCATATGAAGTGACGCCAAACAAGTAATCCTATTATTTGAACGTTTGCTTATTTATTGCACTCCTTTCACTTGGATTTGCCGTTTCATCACTTTTTCCAAAATTTGAATTATATTTTTGTATTTAAATTTTTTCGATTAAATTATATTTGATTTTTGTCAAAATCCTAAGCTTTGGATTTTAATGACTATTTTTCATCCGAGTATTTATCAAAAAGTTTGACGAAATGAAGTGTTTTGTGACTTAAATTCAATATTTAATGAGATTTTGCAGAACTCTATTTAATTATTTCTTTAATACTGTCTTTAAATCAATAATGAATTGAATTCTAAATCAAATGTTCGGTACTTCTAATAAAACAATAATTAATGAAATGCTAATTTTCCTCCAAATAATAGTTGAATAAAACCCTTTGAAAGAAATGTTTTAATAATCATATCATTTAATGACTTAATTTTTGTTTTTTTGTAACCCAATATTAATCATAAAATTAAACAATAATTTGAAAGTAAATGAGTTTTAGTAACAAGATTAGTCTTTTATGTGAAAGGTTTTATTTGTTTTGTTGTAAATTCAAAATTAATTTGTAATTAAAATAATGAGAAGTCATATATAGAGAAAATATTCGGCTATTGTTTTAGGAATTTCACGAAATTTGAGTTTTGTTTATTACGGTTATTATATTCGCTGAGAAAATGAGTTAAAACTAAATTAACATCACTTTTGGCAAAAATATTTCGTTACTTTTTGTGCAAAACTTCTTTGTCTCACAATTTTCGTGACTTCTCTTCGAAAGCAATTAATTCGTCGAAACATTTATTTTGCTTTTAATTGAGTCAAACGTTCAAAACAAATGTTTTAATCGATTGACTATTGAATTAGTTTGGAAGTCAACAGTCCATTAAAATACATAAACTGTATTCCAGAGCACAGAATAAATGACAAGTTCTGAAAACGCTAAACAATATTATTCTCATGAGATAATAATTAGAGCTCACCTTTTCATAAATATTTAGTTAAACTTTTGCCGAAATGCATTCAAATACAAAATAAGTTTATAAACATTTGATTTGGGGTTCCTTTGAATTGAATTTGAAATGCGAGCAGAAAATCAAATTCCATTAGTGTTTATAATTAACGGTTTGTTCTGTAGTGAGGGGTAATTTCCTATGTGAACGAGGCAAACATCAAGAGTTGAGATACTCGAGTTGTATCCAGTATTCAGTGTGGAAAACACTTTTGTCGCCAACCCTTTACACTGAAGTGTCTGTCGTTGAGTGCAATTCAATGCGAATCAAACACTCGAAACATACTTTTGTTTTTTGATTCGCATCACTGAATATCCCATCAAATACTTTCAAATACTCAGAGATCTTATTTTTACGCACTTTTGGTCTCGTTTTTGAAATTTCAACCTTTCTTTTCAATGGATTTATTGCTGTTATGCATAAAATCCATAGAATTGTGGCCTCAAAAGGCTCTCATCTTTCGGTAATAATTGCGATGAAAGTCATTTGTTTAGAGAGGAATAAAATTTTACAAAAATTACTTTTAGAGGAAAATCCAATCTTTTGCCGAATAAATGTTCAAAAATATGAATAATAATATTCATAAATCACTTGAGACTAAGAGAAAGTGCATTTTATTCTCACTTATGCAGAGAGAGAGAGAGAGAGAGAGAGAGAGAG
>JAQGCS010002207.1:0-10817 GCA_034702105.1 Fuscozetes fuscipes
CGCAACTATTCGGTTAAAAGTGTTTCATTTGTTTATATGAATTTCATTGGACTTAATCTGAAAGTTTGTTGTCTATCTCGTGAAGGATGTGAAACATTATTGACTTATTCTGAAAACAGTTCGACTTTTAGTGTAAATATTTACAAAATGTATTGTATTTTAATTCATTAAAGAACAAAAATTTCTGTTTTTTTAATTCCGAAAATAAACATTATTTTCAATATTTATTCGATGCTCACAATCGTAGTGTAGATAAGCGATGAAATATTACTTTCACTTTTTTAATCGTATTTCGAGCCTTTTTCTAGTTATTGAATAAATACTTGAAAGTGTTAATTAAGATTCTATTTTCTCATATTCTCATTAATTTTTCACTCAACACTTTGAGCATGGAATATCATGAACAATTTGGCAATGGTTCCAGTTATTTCTGAATAAACTCTAGTTTCTTTAATGCCAGAGGTGTATAAAGGGCGGCATGTCGAAAGATTGTCAACCAATAACCCATCTGTCAAGAAAATGCTAATTTATCTCCTGGATCAAGGCCAAATACGCCAATTCTCACTCAGCTGGTAAAAGTTAGTTTATCAACGATTTAATCTAAAAAGGAGCATTGTCCATTTAGTCAATTTTTAACCTATTTTGACGTATTTTAAGCGAAAAATAAAAGGCTTGAATCTCCCATAGTTTTCAAAAACCAAAATCTACTGAAAACTTTCGTAAATTTTGATGAACTGTTAAAATTTATTTGTCCGGATCTGTCCAGGAACTTCTAAATCTTTAGTATTTCTGATCACATAAAATCGATTTTTTAGTAAAAAATACAAAAGTGTTGAATGTTTTGTCTGTATTAACATTTTATTTCAAATAAATTGAATGTAAAAGCATTTGATTTGATTCGACTTTTTTGTCAAATAAGTGCCAAAACTATTATAGAAACACTTTTTGGAATCAATCTTAAATACACCGTAAAAGTGTTTCTATCCTAAGATTACTTTTTCATGTTGCAAGATGTTTCAATATTTCTGAACAAAACCTAAGCATTTAGAGGGAATGCTTACAAAAACGAATTTACAGAAAAATTGACATTCGATTGGATGACATTTTCCGCTGTTTTATTGACAACGATATTAAGTGTTTGCCTCTGAAGTGATTTCCTAAACGATGATTCCGTTTGTCTCACTTCACATCATTAAGAATTATAAATTGGGTGTAATTTAAGTCAAACTTTCGGTGTTTTGTCTTTTTTTTAATGTTTTGAGCGAACTCTAAGCGAATAATCGTTTTAAAAATTGAATGTATTTCAAATTCAATTAAATAAGTTTAAGAATTCATTTACATTTTTTTCGAGAAAACTATTTATATGAATGCATTTATATGATGTCCATTGAAGCATTTGATGAATTAATAAATTTCTCAAGTTTATTTCAAATTATTTTGCTCGAATCAATTTATTCTTTTATAGTTTTCATTCTGACTAAAATTTGAGTAAAATATATTCAAAATTTAATTTCAATTTTTATCCGCATTTCTTTATTAAAAATTTGCATTATTCCCAAAAAATAATTTAAATGTCAATCAATGAAAAGCTTTCTCATTGATTGACATTTAAACTGTTTAAGAAGAGAGCGGGTTTCTCACTAGATCAAATCCTGGGGAGTATTCGGTGTGTGCTCCCTTGTCTACCCCTCATTTTATTCTCATTTTTGAGTGAAAGTAGTTCTCAAAAATATTAATAAGTGCGATGAAGATGAACTTTTTATTCAAATTATAATTTTGTAAACAAACAAGTTCGGTTCAAACCTAATTCCCGCTACATTTTCACGATTTATTAATTTTTAATGGAGTATTTCTTTCCCTATTGAAATCACCATCAAAAATGGACTTTTCAGGACAAGAGAACGGCAAAACTATATACTCTGTAAATGTAGTAAAAAATATTTATTAAATTATAATAAAGTTTGACCTTTCATATATTTCAAAATTTAATAAATTAGAAGTTTAGAACTAAATTATTTTAAAACATAGAATCAAAAATCACAAACTTGCATGGATAAATAATAGTATAAAATCTGTATCTGTTACAAATCTATTTCTATAAATGTACTTAGATGCTCAATCTTCATCTTTTAAAGTAATAATAATACATGTTTCGGCGCACTGTATTATGCACTACTTTATAGAAGGTTCTAATATATAAGTATATTTGACAAAGATAGCATTTTGAGTAAAATGTCAACAAATAAACACAAGAATTTAAATAATACTTTTTTAGCTTTAAGTAAAATAAAAATGCTTTGCTCTCATCTGAGCTCAAGAATTGAAAACCCGATACATTTATTTTCTCTCTTTTGAAAAATGATTGAAGAAATTCTTGAAAAGTGTTTATATTAAATATATTCTCTCTGTTATAGTAAGAACCTTTTGAAACTTTTTTGAATTAAATAGAATCAAATGAAAACAAATGTTACTCTCTTTGTCGATAAAAAGATTTAATCAAATGTTGACATCGAGTAGTGAATAAATGGATCATTTCATGACTTGAATCTATTCAAGTGAACCATAAGTTAACCGAATGGCAAACCTTTTATTGAATACTTTTGAGTGACATTTGCTTTCATTCGAACCAAATTCAATATTATTTTTGTATATAATACAAAAAACTACCATGAGTACAATTTCTCTAAAATCTATTATTAAATGAATGTTTACTAATAATCGCTTGACTACAGCTACCAAGCTCACAATTTATAAATTACATAATCAATGATGAACATTTGATTAGATTTGAAAAACGAGGCTTTTAATTTTTGATTTGTTATGCTTATTATACACATTGTATATTGTACTAATATACGTTTTTTCCTAAAATCACCTATTATAATTTATAAACTTTTGACACTAAAATTGTTGAAAGTTTTGCTGCTGCCTTTCAGCTTATCGATATACACGCTACATAAGAGATCGCCCTCGTATTTAATTCGTTTGTTTACGATCCGCTTCGTATTGTTGTTTTATTTAAACACTTATAATGACATAAAAACATTGACGATATAAAAAACCATTTGCTAATAGGCAAATACAGCCTATTGTTTACATTTGTTTATGTATTGTGTGAAATGTATAATGTAGTACTTTGTGTATCTCTTACCCTAAGAGAAAATCATTAACTGGTGCTGCCGTTTATTGACAAAACGAGCTTTACTATGACGAACTTTTATGTTGAAGCTATTGAGTATATTAAACTAGAATATACTTTAATGAATGTTTCACATACTTCATCAAAGACATGAAGACTTTTAAAAATTTATTACAGTTTTATTATAATGACATCAATGAAATCATCGCTGAAAAGAAACAAAGCGTCAAATTATATTATAAAAGATTTGTGGCATAAATTTGTAATACAAATAAATTACAGGTTACATTTGAGAAGTCCCCATTTTCAAATTAGGCAATTTAATTTCTTCCGATATAAGCTAATGCATGTACTAATACACTAGCAAAACGTACTGTTTCTGTTAACAATGGACTTATCCCAATTTATGCTCGAATGGATAGGAAAAACTTTATTTTCCAGAAGCCTTCATTCAGTCTTCATTCACACTATTTTTATTAAAACTGATAATAATGCATTGACTTTAAATGAACCCTTTCGCCCTTACATTCACCAATATAGAATAATAATATTCACCATTAATTAGAAAGTTTTACCGTACAACACATAATACCTAAATTTTTCATTAATAGATCGATGTATTTAAGGAGAAAAATGAATAAATATAATAAGATTACTTGACGTAAGCAACAATACGTAAGGAAATTTGCCCTTTTATCTATCTTTGTGCAAATCGATCGAGTAAATATGATAGCAATCAATGAGTGCTTCGAATTGTAACTCGACTCCAAACAGTGGTCAGGATTTGCAGCATTCCATTCAAATATTTCAGTAAAGTTGTGATCATATGATATAGACTTAAATGACACAAAAACTTCGAAATAACGCCCAATCATTTGGACTATCATTGAAAGCATTTACATAACAAATCACTTGTGAATTAAAGGGTAGTCATACAATCCATGCAAACTTAATGCTCGCTTTTACCTATTTTTCAGTGACGTGCATAGAATTTCCAAAAGTTATGTTGATTGAGACAGGATCTCTAATAAAAATAAACTATGAAGACTTAACAGTTCTTTTAGAAGATTTAGATGTAAACACCTAGGCACCACTGAAATATTCATTTTTGTAAGAATTTAATCTTTAGTAACTTATTTTGAAATATACCCTAGAAATTTTCGGTCTTCCCCCACAGGCTAGACTTCCTCTAGAACCCTCGACCTTGGGCATCCCTGGTTAATACCTTGATAAACCCTGCTTTTATAAAACACCTAAAGAATTGGGTGTAATGCTAGTAATTTTTGACGAGTTTGACATTTCAACTTAATATCAAACATAAGCTAATTTTAATTTTTATGAATAGATCTTTTGAAGAATATCCTGTTATTTACAATAATTAACAAGAATGCAGTGAAGAGGTTTTTTAGTGATTATACTATATAATTAATTGATAGGAGTTCGACGACCTCGAACACAGTGATGGTCACTGACCTATACATTGATGAATAATTTGATTAAAAGTTTATTTGTGATTCAGTCTTATTCATTAACATTTCAAACATTGAATGTTACTTTTAAGAAAAGAAAATTTGATTTATATTTTGTTAATACAATATTTTCTACAAATGTTAACCAAATATATAATAATGATCGAAATCAGGGCTGGGTATAGCTCAAATACCCCATAGTTTTGAGGCAAAATCAACCCCTCCCCCTTCGAAATTTTGGACAGTTAGAAAAAAGCTCAAAAGGGGGACCCTTTGTGTTTTTTTCTGACGAACCAGGAAAAATACCCCCAAAGGTCGAGGACCTTACCCTCCCTGATCAAAACTAAAGCATAATTATATTTTGGCTAAGGACAAATATAAGATCAAATTGATTAGTGAATCTGTGTTATGCCGAAGATATTTGGTCTAAAATTACATTTGAACATAAAATTTGTGTTCAGAACTGCATTTTGTGAGTATTTCCTCCGAAATTTTTAAAATTGTGGCCAATTTTTTTATCTTTTGTTGAATGCATTATATTTGTGTTCTTTTTAATCATTCGTCGCTTACATTGAAATTAATGACTGAAAAAATATGATTTCAGACTATTAGAGCTCAGGAACTAAAGGTTTGAATCAATAAAAAATAATAACAAAAGTTACGAAACAAAGTTTGTAAGAGCAATAAAAATCTCTCAAAACATAATGTGACCTCATTTTAACCGGTGATGGTCTCAGTTGTGGCTCAGCTCACAATTGTAGGAACACTTTCCACAAAATAAAATCCTTTTAATTTAGCGTCGCTTTTATGAAAGCGATTAATGTTTCACTTTATGACTCATTTTTGAAAATCAATTATCTTTGAACATCACAACAATAAATAAGTATTTTACTCAAATCTAAAAGCACTATATTTATGGCCAAAAATATAGATTTTGTGAATTTTCTCCATATATGCGAATGAGTGGGTATTACTTAAATGTAGTGAAAAACAAAGACATCTTGCTCAATAATTTTGATTAAATATCTAGGAAAAGTATTCATATGACTGTGTTTATTAAATTCATTTCGAAAAAATTTAGTGAAATTAAAAGTTATTTGAAAAATATTCTAAGCGTTACATAAATTACATTTGAATTTCAATAGGATCTATCTTAATTTTTCATAAATTTTGCAAACATTTATAAATTTTCATTGAATTGAGATTGTGATTGGCTACCTCCTTGATCTTTACTACACTCAATCCTCCCATTTATGAAAGGGGTGGGGATCAGGAGTTTCTTTTAGTATTAAGAAATTTTCAGTAATTAGAGGTTAAACTAAATACAATAGGATTCTATTGAAATGGTCTAGCACTGTTTTCATTAATAGGAGGTTTGAGTGCTGAGAATTCAATCAAGAATTTTCGACTCGAGTGGGCTGGAACCCACTTTTCTGTATGCCTTAAATAGAAAACTCAATATTAGTGGGTGGTGGCGGGTGGACGGGGAGAACGACAAAACTATATACTACATACTTCGTAAATGTAGTGAATAGTTAAATAATTTTGTTTTACAGACATATCACTTCAAATTAATTTTGAAATTAGCCGGAATTTTAAATTTATTGTTGTTTACATATTTAAACCTTTTTAGTTCATTAAAGACGTAAAAGTTTGTGACATCAATGAAATATATGGACTATTTTTTGGATCAATATTTTCAATTTTAAAGTTCTGTTCGATTATTTGATGCATTTTGGGTTAGTTTTTAAATAAGGCTAAAAAATCTCCTCAAAATTTCAGTTTGAATTTGTTTAAAAAAAAGTCCCAAGCTTGGCGGCAAGAAAACTCTCCCCTGAGGCAGATGAACTTGATTAAGTCTCCTCTAAATTGAATTAATATACAGTTTGGTTAAATTCAATTTAAATTGACATAAATTTGGTTCTTATCAGCGTTAAAAACGATCGAGAGGAGTCGATCAGGTTTAACGTTAAATATGTATTGAAGGGGCATGTGTAAATGTTAAAGTTAATCTTCTTTTAAGCTTTTGTCTAGGTTAAACAGAAACTACTAACTAATTTTCAAGTTTCCCCTTTTTACTTTTTCAAACTATGGTTATTGTATTCGTTTTGTACGTTACGATTCACAATTGTTTTGAATTTTAAACGGAAAATCTTTGTGGTGTGACCAAAATTTTTCATCTTGTTTCACATCATTGTTTTCAGCATTAAATTTGCTATTCAACTATATAAATTTTATTTGTGAATAGCCATGTTCAACCGAAATAATGACCACTCAAAAAGGTTAAGAAAAGTTTTCATTTGAGATTCATTTTTCTACTTTGTGTTGAATTGACATAAAGTTTAGCTTTGAAACAAATTTAAACAAACTTTAGTAGAAATACTGTCATACTATGATAAAATCTCAAAGTTGCCCTGGAGATCATACATAAAAAATATGTCTTTGTTATTAATCTCGAACCCATTAATAGATTTTAATATAATTTTTAAATGAACTTGTATTTTTTAAATGTACCTAAGATTCACATGGTCAAAATAGCAGAAACCCAGTTCCCTATGTTTTAAGAATAATTGTATGTGAGTAGAAACTTCAGAAACAGAAATGTCTTTTTTCTAGAAGTAAACAAATAAAAGATAATTAAAGATTTTTTTATCAGGATAAAAACACTAGGTAAGAAAGGCCTTAATAATCGAATTAAACTTTATTTAGAAGTAAATAAAATCATTTTATTAATAATTTTATATAATTTCAATTTAATAAAATAAAAATTATTTGATTTGCATTAAGGGGTTTTACTGTACTTTTCTTTGTTCACTTTGAGAAGACTCCGTACAATAAACCTAAATATAAGGTTTGGGCAGGAAAGAGGTTCCCGGGAGATTGTCTATTACTCAAACAAGACTGCATATTTTGAAATGGGTTAAAAGCATTTATTACATACACATACGAATGTTCTTATGCAATTTTGAAAAAATAGATTTACTAAGTGTTTTAGCAAACTTCTGCTTTGAAAATCACCATGTCGCAGTCACTATCGGATGTAGGTAGACTTAATGTTAGAGTTGGATAATAACAATTTAAAAGAAAGATTACTAAAATCTGATCAGTAATAAAATGGTTACTCATATTCTGTAATTGAAAACATAAAAAAAGCAAAGAATTTAAATAAATGATTTGAAAATTTCAATATTTTAAATACTTATAAACTTTTTATAGACAATCTCTCAGGAACAATTTTTAAATCAATGCCTTGCATTTTCTGAGTAAATAAGTGTGTTTTATCGATATAAACATGTTAAAAGATTAGTTTGAAATATAAAGTGAATTGAGCATTTTACATCTTATCAACAATTTTTCAGATATTTCACCATTCTCAAAGTTTGTCACTTAATTACGTCACTTGAAAATGTCAAAACAACTCACTTTTTGTTGACATTTTGAGTTTTCAAATAAAAAATACAAGAACACACACACACACACACACACACACACACACACACACACACACACGCAACAGTGGCTAATATTCTATATTTGTCTTTAAAGCGTTTAGAATAGAGTTTGAGTGTCTTTAAAGACACTTCACTGCATCGCTATACACGTGTATAACTGATTTGTTGTCAGTTTTAGAATTCATTTTACTTTCAATACTTTGTTGAGATTTTCTGCACAATATTTTTCATTTTATGTTTTATTGATGAAAATCATTGTATAGTTTTCTATGAAATCGAGTTTTTCTCAAATATCTGATGTCTCTTATGTTCATTCAGTTTCTAAATTCAATTTTCATAACAAAATAGATTTTCATCTTTAAAATGACCACAAATTTTGAAGTTTTTTCAATTCATATTAATACACAAGCAACTCCATTTCAGGGGTATTTGTAAAATAGTTCTCATAGGGTATTTTAGTTATACCCTCACCCTTGATTATCTGTGAAATATAACACAGATATGTTTTATATATTGTATATCAGAACCATTCAAAGAAACCTTCAAATTTGGCCACAAATCAGATTCAGCACTCAATTCAATGTTTTCGTTTCTCAAACAATCATTGTTTTAATAATTCAAAATCTCTTTCGATATACTTTGCATTTCCTTATACTGTATATATTGCACTACAGTTGCATTTTTATTAACCTGGTCGGTTGAGATAAATTGGTTCATAAAATTGAAACGTCCATAACTTTGGGGTTCATATAACACTATTTCGCGGTGAAAAGTCCATAATGGTTCTATCCAAAAAGTACGACTTTTTAGGACTTTCACAAGTGTTTTAACACATAATTAATGAACAATTAGTAAAAAGCATGACTTCATTGAATGTAAATATTAGTCAAGTATTTGAATTACAATTTTAGATAAATTCTCAGTCAATAAATTAAATAAATTATTTGACTTCTGTTTACATTCAATGAAGTCATGCTTTTTACTAATTGTTCATTAATTATGTGTTAAAACACTTGTGAGAGTCCTAAGAAGTCGTACTTTTTGGATAGAACCATTATGGACTTTTCAACGCGAAATAGTGTTAATAATTATTGCATCTTATTATAAATGAATGGGAGAGGAATAATGATTTCAGCTTAAGATTCATAAAGGCGCCATTGTCATAGAAATGGAGCTGGAGTGTAACAGACAATTGAATTTAAACATTTGAATGATTTTGGGAAAATATTAATCGACAAGCTCTCGACATTTGAAGGGAATAGGGGAATAGGGAGGTAAAATAGCAGATTTTCTGAAGGGATCCTAAGGGTATCAACAGAACAACGGCGGACAGAAGTCGGCCATTTTCCGCCATTTTTAGCTATTTTAGGCTGATTAGACTTAGGGCGTTTTAAATAAGTTATAAATCATCTTAAATCTACTAACTATTCAGTAACAATGGTGGACAAAATAGTTGACTTTAGGCTAAAAATATGATTTTGACCAAAAATAGTCAACTTTCCATCAAAAAATGACCACCGTGTAATGGGGAGAGGAAATCGGTTCTTTGAGCCTATGCTAATTTTTGATTTTAAAGGAGGATTCGGGCTGATCTCTTTACATTGTTGATTTTAACTACTAATCAGTTTTTATTAAGATATGAATATGGATGTAATAGAGTGTAATAATAGAGTGCGATAGAGTATGACTGCCCCAACATTTGAGTAATTATTCTCCAGAGTTTCCATCTCTTCGTTCAATATTTTCTTGTCTTTCATTCATTCTTTGCAAACATTGAGTCAATATTAGCTCAGAGTTAGTATTTGACTCTTATTTTATGCCAAATAATCCAAACATCATTATCCTCTCAGAGATGATCACATCGTGGCTTCAAAAGCTCTGAAGTATCCGAGAGATCACAAACCTGTCTTAATGCATGATATTGAAGACAGCTCAATATAAAACTATTTTAGGCCATCCTCTGGTCACTACTAAATATCAGTGATTGCATTTACAATTGTTTGAATTGTGAACACAAAAAGAAATAGTTATAATAAATAATTTTCTCGTCAATTAAAACAAAATTTTTTCAATTTGATGCGAATATTCTGTTATATAAAATTCGAATATATACAACCTAGATTAATAATAGTTATTGTTTACTCAAAATGAACAAAACCTATTAATTACTGAAACTTTCAATTTATTGACTGCGAATATTTCGATTTTACTAAAATATTGGCAGAAAGATCGCTCTTGGCCCAATAAAACAACTTTCATACTTAAACTCTTAATATATATTCCCTCGAGTTTGAGAACATGTGCACATCCCTGGATATGGATCTCTTGTCAAAAGAGAAATGTTTTTATATTCAATGTTGTTTAGAGTTTAGTCAGTTTTGTTGTTAATTGTGATCTAAATTGAAGAAAGTCAGTTATTTCGAGTCGAATAATAAGGAATTAATTACAATACTCTCTTCGTTGTTGAGTTGATGTCAAACACAACTAAATGGCCAAAGTGGATATTTCTACTGGGATGTGAAGGAATGCTCGAATCAAAATAACAATTTTACTCTGGACATAAAATAAGTGATCAAGGGTTCTTGGAAATTTAAGGAGTGTCAAAACTGTTCAGTTTTACTTGACAATTTTTGGGATTTTCGAAATTTTATGGGGGGTTCAAAATATTTTTGTATAAAAACTATCGTGTGCATTAAATAGAAAGTGGACAGGGAGGTCACATATACTTTGATACTAATTTCGAACCCATTACTTGTT
>JAQGCS010002208.1:0-10816 GCA_034702105.1 Fuscozetes fuscipes
AGAGAGAGAGCGAGAGAGAGAGAGAGCGCGAGAGAGAGCGAGAGAGAGAGAGCGAGAGAGAGAGAGCGAGAGAGAGAGAGAGAGCTTGTGGTGATTAGCCTTAAATTTGATTAGATTTATTGTAAAACAAATCTAATTTACATTCAATTTATGGATGTCTTCGCTTTCAATATGAAGTGCTTTTTGTCATTAAGTTAAAAGTTAGTTCATTAAGTGAAAGATCTATATTTTGTCCTCATTCTAAGGAAATCCTACAAATTGTATTATTCATTAAAACATGGTTTCCGGTTTCAATTGATAAGATATATGTCGAATAGCTTCGAGATTTTATGATAATTATAATCATTATGGACATGATTTTCCTTGAAGTTATTGTTTGTCGAACCACTCATAAGAATAGCATTGAATGACACGGAATAAAAATAACATTCAGTGCTTCTTATCGATTGAAAACTTGTTTGCATGACATCTATTGCACACAATTTTCATACAAACATTGAACTGAATATTTGAGTTTTATTTAATTGAATTATTGAATTTTTGATGACTTCAGACCTCTTTTCCTAATTCAATAACAGTAGTTATGAATAGAATTTACATAATTTTTAATTTAAATTCATTTTAAACCTGTAATAAAAAAAATATATTTTAAAGAGTTGTCAGACGTTTTGAATGGTTGCGCGCAAACATCTGATTGGTTGCTGAATGACAGCTTAATTTTAGACCGATTAAGTTAATACAGTCAAATCTGTATAGTATAATGACTTTATTTTATCCTGTTTATATTTTAAACTATTGATTTTACAGAGACAACAAAAGTGGGTTTAAATGGCTTTTAGATTATTGTTTATTTAATGCAAAGAAGATCTTATCATTTGATTGTTGTGTTTAATGCAAAGAGATTTGATTGGTGTAAGTGTTGGCCATTGAAGTGAATGTGAATCGATTGTTGAGGTATTGCCAAAAAACTGGTCGAATCCGGTCTGACATTACATAAGAGGTTTGGCTATAGTCTGACGCAATGATTGAAAGCCCTTTCATCGCAAATCTGATCCCTTTTTCATCAAAATTTAATTTGATTTTCATTTAAATTCAGTTCAGAAGTACTGATAATTGGCTTTGAATCGGAGTATTGGCAAAAAATAGAAGACAATGACAATCGATGGCCCAGAGCTGGTTGTCTTCGACTTCGATGAGACAATCGTTGACTGCAATAGCGACACATTCATCAATCAGTTGGCGCCCGACGGACGCATTCCTCAGGAGATAATCGACAAATACTATGACAGCAAAGAGTGGACACAATATATGAAACAAGTGATGACTTATTTACATAAAATGGGTGTCACTGAAGACGATCTCTGCAATTGTCTCAAACGAATGCCACTCATCGCTGGCGTCAAAGAACTCATTCTCAATATGAAGAATTGCGGACCAAATAAATATGAATTGATTATAATCTCTGACGCAAACACTGTATTCATCGGACAATCCCTTGAGTTTCATCGGATCGACAAAGCATTTCGGTATTGATTTGATTCCAACACTTCATTGATTTTCTCAAATAATTTGTTCAGTTTTTACCATTTTATTGAGGCCTTAATGTAATTACTAATCACTCAGAATAACGAGTTTTGTTTGACAAATACTGTCCAATTGATCTTGAATTGCTTCTAATCATCTACTTGATCTTGAAACTTTGCTTAGAAAAGAGATTTTGTTTTATTTTTATCCTTTTTCGTTGCATTCCAGTAACTTTTTTTTATTGATTTTTTATCAGTTGCTAGATAATGGATTATTTTTTTTGCTCAGAATTTCTTAGGCTTGATATCAAGTAATAGCTTAATTGTTCTTGAATATTTTCAGGTCTATAGCAATGGTTGAATAATTTGTTGTTGTCATCGATTTTCTATAATTTGCATAACATTTGAAAGAAAATACTTTTCATTGAATTTGTATTTTGAAAGTCTTGTGTTTCGCATAAATTGAGTGTATTTTTAGTTTTGTTAGAATTGAGTAATGATTTGCACTCAAAATAGTTTTTCATTTGATCTTTAATTGAAGTCTAAAAATACTGACATTACGTCTGTTCCTCTATTAATAGTAAGATATTCACAAATCCGGCCAAATTCGATGGCAACGGGTGTCTGCAAATAGTGGAGTACCACAACCAGGACTGGTGTAAGATCTCATCGCATAATCTCTGCAAAGGATTTGTTTTAATGGAATACATAAATAAACGAAAATCAGAGGACGGCATCATATTCTCTAAGGTGTCGTACGTCGGTGACGGACAGAATGATATGTGTCCTGCCCTTAAACTCAGTCACAACGATCGGGTGTTCGCCCGCAAAGGCTTTCCACTGGCAAAGAAATTAGCACAGAATAAAGAACTGAAAGCAAAGTTGCATGAGTTTGTCGACGGGAACGACATTTGGAAAGTACTCGACTCATATCCCAAACAATAATCATATCGACTGATAATCCAATTGAGACTCTTTTCGAAACACTCTTCGAATTATTTCTAATTTATTTCACACAACAAATGAAACACTAATTTATATTTGAATTAAATTTTGTTTTAGTTCTCATTCTAGTCCTCAAAACAATTTATATTTAATTTATTTAATTTATTTAAATGTTTTTCAAAAAATACTTAAAAATTAAATATTAATTTAATTTATGAAAGAATTTAATTACAAATTAATGATTAAATAGTTTGTTGATTAAGTGGAGTATTAAATGTTATCTGAATTGACATTCATTAAAGAATACATCGAATTGTCTTTTGTTATGTATTCAATTGTGATAGTATTAAAACCTAGAATTACCAAATTACTATGATTATCTATGATAATTACCAAATAACACTCTATTGTATTGATATCTGATTGAGTCAATCACTTCAGATATTTTTGAAGTATTTTTTGAAATTCTTTTGATCTGTTTTAAGGGTTTTCGGAATTTATTGATTTGTTTAATGAAATAAATGTGATCTGAATTGATATGTGATTTGTCACTTGTCATTGTCATTGTCATCGTTATGACATTGCTTCAATAAGGTGGGCAAGTTTACCTTATAATTATTCTAAATTATTGACAATATTTTCTTTATAACATTTGGTTTTAAATTCCAAGTTATGTGTAATAGACATTCTGTATCATAACGAACAAGTTCAGATTGAAAGCTTATGAATTACAGAGAATTGTCAGAGATTACATGAGTTTTCCTTTCTTATTTTGTTCTATTTTGTGCAAAGTTGATAATATACTAATAACCTGAAAAAGTGATTTAATATTTTCTATAAATAAACTCGAGTCTGATATTCTCATAAGAATTAAATTTGATCATGGTTCATATAAAATATGATAAAAGTATAAAAACAAATCTTTCAAATTAAAGCTTTTTCTTAATTTTTGTCCAATATTAATTCAAATTATCATGGCCATTCGGAAAAGAAAATTATTTAGGAATTTAGCGCTGAAAACAATGATATAAAAGAAGATGGTTTGCGATCGTGGCAACAAAAACAAGGCATATATCTAATTCCCCCAAGTTGTCTGAAAAATGAGTACTCAACTAGTAGTATAAGTGTACTGTATAACACTTCTCAAAATACAAATGATATCTAAATATAATCCTGTTAAATATGATACATCACAAAAATGATAAAATAGTTCATTTGTAAAGTAAGAGAGAGAGAGAGAGAGAGAGAGAGAGAGAGAGAGAGAGAGAGAGAGAGAGTGGCACGTTTAGTTAAACACTGAAAAGAACCGTGATGTCTTAAATTTAGATGGATATATTTATCATTATTAGATGGACATTAATTTTGGGCCAATCTATTTTGGGGGAAATCAGACGCGACCGCAAAAAGAATTACCCACATTGTATTCAGTTATTAGAAAAACAACATTTTATTCTTTAGTTGATTATGTTTTGAATGGAATATTCCTGCTCCTTTATACCAATTTATCAAAACATATAAACACTTAAATTGGCAAGTTGGTAGAAATTTGAGGACACAATACTGAAATACAGCCTCAATTTTAACCAAAATGTTCAAAAGTCAAGGAATAAATGAGTAAATAAAATAACGACTGAAAGTACTAAACAGCTGTCATAAAATAGCCACTCCGTTTTACCAACCAAATCCTGTTCTAATAGCCCTAGATACAGTTTAATTAGCTAAATTTTAAATTAACTAAATTTAAAAAGAAAATGGCGAAAATATTGTCCATTTTAGAAAAATCGGCAAAATGTAAGGCCTATAAATTTCTATAAGTTTCTAGTTTGTTAAACTCGAGCAAAGTTTTTAATTGATAACAAATAAATAAATACATAAATATAGATACATGTATAATCAAGTTTTTGATGGCATTTGAGTTAAATGAGTGTTAAATAAGTTGGCTTTTGATTGGTTTTCTCTGAATATATCAACATTTTAGTGGTTATCGCAATGAATAGTCAAAATTTTTATATAATTGAGTAATATATGAGTCAAAAAGGAATATATTTTGTTAAGAATTACTCGAAGTTAAACAAAAACAGATAAATTCTGGTTTTTGTGATAGCCTTGGGTCGTGTTTCCCTCAAACATACTGTCCTTGAATGCAGTTTTGCGATAATAAATACAAAATTAACAGCATTTGAATGCATTCACTGACTGACTGAGTGTTGCAAAGCATTCCCTGAATCCACAGGTTTTTCATTCACTACTTTAAGAGAAAACAATTGAAATATTATTCAAAAGTTATGTCATTCCAATTGAAGAAAGTTCTGATCAGTGATGCCGTTGACCAGTCGGCTGTAGATATCTTGAAGGAGAAGAACATCCAGACTGACATCAAAACCGGTTTACCAAAAGACCAACTCATCGATACCATAAGGGTTTGAGCGAACAGTTTTCTAATTGTTCGGATCAATAATTACAATATGTTGTAAACTTTAATTAGGAATACGACGCTCTGGTAGTTCGATCTAGCACCACTGTCACCGCAGATGTCATTAAAGCAGGAGTTAATCTCAAAATCATTGGCAGAGCCGGTGTTGGGGTCGATAACATTGATTGTGAGGCGGCCACAAAGCACGGGGTCATTGTCATCAAGTATTGACTATTTTTGTTAAAAATTTTACTCTTATTTCTAATGGTTTGTATTGTTATTGTCAGTGCTCCGGGTGGTAATACTATTAGTGCAGTTGAACTGACCTGTACGATGATGTTGGCACTCTCTCGAAACATAACTCAGGCCTGTTCCTCACTCAAGAGTGGTGTTTGGGACAGAAAAAGCTACACTGGTAATGAATTGTTAGGCAAAACTCTGGCCATCATAGGCTTGGGTCGGATCGGTAGAGAAGTGGCCACAAGAATGCAATCGTTTGGTATGAAAACCATTGGATTCGATCCTTTAGTTCCGCCAGAAGTGAGTAAAACCTTTGGTGTCGACAGCTATCCATTGGAACAGATCTGGCCATTGGCTGACTATATCACAGTTCACACTCCACTCATACCTCAGACTAAGAGTTAGTCAATAATTTCTGCATTAAATTCAAAAACATTTGATTTGTTGTCAGATATGTTGAATGACCACACATTAAGTCTATGTCGTAAAGGTGTGCGACTCATCAATGTTGCCCGGGGCGGAATTATTGATGAAGACGCTCTGCTCAGAGCTTTACAGTCCGGTCAAGTGGGTGGGGCTGGACTTGATGTATTTGAAGAGGAACCACCGAAAAGAAATCAATTAATTAGTCATCCGAAAGTGGTTTGTACCCCACATTTGGGGGCCAGTACTAAAGAGGCTCAAAAGAATGTGGCCAAAGAGATTGCCCTTCAATTTTTGGATATGATTGACGGGAAACCAGTACCCGGAGTAGTGAGTTCTCTGCTATAATTGAGACAAATAAAGATTTTATGCTGAGCCTTTATTATAGGTAAACGCTCCACTTTTATCGGAAATGTTGAAACCAGAAAACAGTCCGCGCTCTCATTTGGCCAAATCTTTGGGCGAAGTGGCCGTTGGGTTATCGCCGAATAGCAATCAGTTCAAAGTTATGATAAGTGGCGACTCTTTGGGTAAAATCGCAAAATTAATCGACACTTCGGTTTTGGTCGGTTTGGTAAAAGGCAAAGCACGAGGTCAATCAGTCAACTTGATATCAGCCCCAGGATTAGCAGCTCAACTAGGCATTTCCACAGAGGTCTCAATCATTGATGGTGTGCCAGAAGAAGCGGTCACTGTTTATACCGATAGCATTTCCATAACGGGCGTGAATTTTGGCCAAAATTCATATCTGAGTTCAATAAATAAACACAAGTTTTCGCCTCCAATCGCACTGTCGGGAAATGTGGCCATCTTTTCAAACCAATTGCCGATCGACACAGTCTTAAGTCAGTACCGATTCGATTATCATTTATTAAAATTTAGCCAAAAATGTGATTAAACTGATAAAATTGTTTTTCCAATTGAGGCACTCTTATCAAAAACGAAGTGGACGTGATTTCGATAACGTCTTCCCACAACTTGTATGCCATCCATACATCGCAGCCAATCGCTGATAAGCCCAATGGACTCACTGTTGATAATTGGGTTCAATACTCATCTCAATAATCAAAGAAACGCTAAATTCTATAATAATAAGTCTGAGACCAAATCAATCAATTATTTATGTTTTTAATTGTGAAGAGTTAAGGCTTCAAAAGTTGCAATCATTGAAACAATGTTTGTGTCTTTTGATTGATTTTTATCCAAATTTTTCAGTTTTCATGCAAAACATGACATTTTATTGATTGAATCGGAGCTTAAAACACAATCAGTTTTTTATTAATTTATTTGCCTTTTATTAATGTGTTCCCAAAACTACTCAATCAATATATACCTAAAATATTTGCCAAAAGTGTTTTTAAATTTAATTTTTTTACATTAATCTTATATTTAATGCTATTTTATGAATAAAAATCAATTTCTCACTTTATTCAACTTTATTCCGTAGGCTTTGAAATCTTGGAAATATCACTTCAGTGTCTAGCAGATAAATTCCCAATCACTATTTCTCTAAGGAATTCCCTTGGTGGAATCACACTATTTCTTAATGGAAATAGTTGAACACTAATAAAGTTATAAACTTGAAATTAAAGAAAAAATGAACATAATTTTATCCGAATTATTACTCACATATTGTTTGTGTTAAATATATTTATTTGAAAATCTAATTTGATCTAAATCTTTATATGAGGGGAAAATTGAAATTATGTCACAACTTGCTAATACATTTTTTCATGTTGTTTGGAGAGATTATTGAGGGTCTAGAGATTGGAAGGATTCGTTTTTCTGATAGGAACTCCCTATTCACTCCCATTGTTTTTAATCAGTCCCTTAAAATGGTCTTAAGTCCCTATCAAAACCTGATAAATACAGTGAAAACTCGGTGGTGAACCTTATGCTCATATCCCTGACTCGATTCTGTGCCTTAATTATTAAAACCGATGTAATATTAATAGATTTGAATGCTTTTAAGCAGTGAAGTCCAATCTGGACTAAACTAATGAATGTAATTTATTGACTTTGATAGTTTCATGAATAAACTTGAGAATTTTCATTCAAACTTACTATTACTTGTATTTGCAAACAAACAAGCCTTAAATTTGATAAACTTGTTAACTCTTAATGAACTTGAATAGAAAATAATGTTTATACTTGTTATAATTTGCAGTTGTATTCACACTGCTCAAGTTTAGTTATAGTATTTGAAAACTTACTTCATTAATTTATAATTCACAAGTATGCGCATGTTATGTGTTAGGCTTTAGGAACAATTTCAGGAATATTTGACATTGTTGCGTTTAAGTATCGTTCGTATGCCTCAAAGTAAACACTTGTAATCGAACTTCAAATCAATTACTAAACATTAAAATGCAATAATTTTTCAGATTAGATATTTTCACCAGGGATAATCACGCGACTCAATTTCAGGATCCAAATTTCAGGAGGCATTTTGCCAAAACTTTCACCACCCCCTATAGGCTAGGTTAAAATGGCAGGTCGGAAATAACAATTTTTCTGAACCTACCCAGGGACACGAACGAGTATTTACTGTATATTTAACTCAAGAATCATATTACTGTCAATGAAAAGAATTTGAATACTATAAAAAAAATTCCATAAATTACTGTGTTATCAGTGTTTCCTGCCTTTCCTGTCTTCCCTGTCTTTCCTGCCTTTCCTGACCCAACGTTTGACGCATTGACACTCATTACAGTTCTAACGCTTTCGAAGAGAAAAGTCTCGAAAAATAAGAAAAATAGTTTTCGATAACTAAGGAATCGAAAGCAAAGTTAGGCAAACGTTCGACTCGTTGTTATGAAAATCATGAACTGATACCTTAGTGATGATGAGTGCGCACAAGAATCTCATAAATTGTTCTGCTTTTCGAAGATATTCATAGCCTGTGTCACAAAAAGAATAGATTTCATCTTCAAATATTCCACAATAATTAATTAGACTCATTTGATTATTATTTGCTTGATTATCTAGGTGAACTAACAAATTGACGAGAATAGAATTTGCGTTTATCTTATAAGAATATCATGTAGGACTGCATAACGATAGGAATGCTTAGCGCAACCCTCTGTGCCATCGATCACATTAAATACTTGTTGCTCTTCTCTTAGTTCTTCTCTGATTTATATTTTATCCATTAGTTTATATGAAGGGATGAATTGAGTCTCACTTAAAGTCAAAGTTGAGAATATTTTCTTCGTTCAAAACGCGAATATTCTCATCCGAATCAATAATAAATCGATTCAAACACTTCTCTTTTCGACAACAGTTCACAAAAAATTTAAAATTTATTTGATTCGAGAAATCCATACGAATTATCTGAAGGAAAGTCTAATCGAATGAATTGATGGCTCACTTAAGACGACTTCATTTCCAAAATAGGAAATGTTGTTCCACAATATCAGCGGCAAGTTTACCCGATTTCAGTGATAATTATATTGAAGAAATCAAGGTAAGTTGTTATTGCAATCGGCACTTATTAAAAGTTATATTTTTGGCTAGACAAAATTTTTATTTGAAATTTTGCAGAAAACTACAATTAATGTAAATTATATAATAAGTACTTGCCATTTAACTCCGGCTATAGTAAGATCAATGTGGGTACAGTCATCCTGCATCTTCTAAATAAAAGAGCGCTTTTCGTTTATTAGTAAGGGGAAAATTGTTGGTCATTGTCAAAATGGAGCTATCCAACACCTATCCAAAATATGGTGTGCTGCCCTGGCTCAAATGAGGCTATATTTTAATCTTGATAAAACTTTGAGACAGTTTTTTAGCACTTAAAACTGCAATTTGTGTTACATAATGACAATTAACAGTTTGTCTTCTTATCGCTTTAGTGAATAGGATTCATAGTTTAGTGATAGTTGTCAGTGTACTTTTATAATTGTATAAACAAGGTTAAATTGCCCAAACATAATTATGACCTTTTTTATTTTTATTAAATCCATCTTTCGATTATAACATGCTATTTTTATGAAAATCATTTACTAGAAAAAGATTCGTAAAATAACTGAAATCGACGAGGTCAATGAAAATAATGAGAACCCACAACAAAACAGTCATAAAAACACTTCGAATCTTACGATAGACACGACTTCGCCTGAAATAGGAAATGCTGTTATATTTTCATTGAAAAATCAGGTGGGTGGTCTAGTCAGAGCTCTCAGAATATTTCAGGTGAGTAGACAATTGAGTTTGGACTGGGTAAATTGAATTTTAATAATGTCAGGCACTCGAAGTAAATGTTAAACACATTGAGTCCCGACCTTCGAAGAGGAGAGACTCTCAATACGAGATCTTTGTTGACATCGACTGCGACGACAAACAAAAAATGACTGAATTGGTTCATCAGTTGAGGTCTGAATCAAACAAAATTATTTATTAATATTATGTTTCCCTCAACTTATTATCATTGATTAACTCAAACCAGTGATGCTCAGCATCTGTAACTCTCCTTCAAGGGAGGAGAGAGAGAGAGAGAGAGAGAGAGAGAGAGAGAGAGAGTCTTAACGATTTTAACGATAGTTTTATTTAAAGTATGGAAAGTGATGTGAATGAGTGGCACAGATAAGGGCTAATTAGAGTACAATTATTACTTGAGTTTTAGGTCTTCTTTGTTTGAAATGATAACTGAAGACTATTTTGAAAAACTATTAAATTTATTGAATTTTAATGAAACAGACATGAAGTGGACGGGTGTACTGTTGAAGAGTTCGAGCGTTCATCGCCTCTGACCAAAGAAAAGCCTCATTTATCAATACTTATGACACAGCCCTCAATAGATAATGGTTTGTCTGTAATTATATTCTGTAAATAAGTTCTATAATCAAATTCAGAAATGTTTGGAGAGAACGGTATGCCCTGGTTTCCAACCAGAATCTCAGATCTCGACTACTCTTCCAACAGAGTTCTCATGTATGGCTCAGAGCTGGACGCCGACCATCCGGTATATCATTATTATTGAATAATTGAAATTTGTTTGACTCGAATAATACATGTCCTTTAATTGGCAAGACTGAGTTCACGAGGGTACAGCGCGCGGATGACTCTATTGCGGATCCATTTAGTTGATCGTATCGTCAAAATTTTGTACTAGGGATTCCAGGAACTATTAAATTTTTTTTAGTTAATTTATTTTATATTATCATGTAGTACTGTAATTGACCACTGGTCAAATAATCCAATGACATATTTTTGAAATTCCTGAAGAAAAATGAGCTTTTCATTACTTTAATTTACAAATAATTATAATAAT
>JAQGCS010002209.1:0-10816 GCA_034702105.1 Fuscozetes fuscipes
GAGGATGGGCACCCCTGGCTCTTAGAGATGGGTTGTCAATAGATTAATCAAAAATGGACGTGAAACGGCCATTTTTGGAGATTTCATATGGATGTTAATGTAGTGGGAATTAGGTTTGATCCGAACTTGTTATACAATCATTAGAATTTTTGCACCAATAATCAAGCTCGTCCACCACAATATTGCTTTTTTATCTATTTAGTTTTAGAAAAGTGGAGAAGTTTTTGGTTCCCAGAATAAGCATCAAGGTAGGTGGTAGGCATTTTGATTAACAATCCTGCTTTGGGATTGAGAGGGTTAAAATAGGTTTTAAATTAAATTGTATTAAATCAAATTAAATTAGAATTTAAATCTTTATTGAATTATAATTATTCAATTGTTTTACATAAAATAAAAGATAAGCTTGGCAAGAGATAAGCTCAGGTGCATTTATCTCTTGCACATAGCAGTCATTGAAATCATACCACTTGTTATTCAACATATTCTTAGCGCATGCGGTGTAGTGACCGGACCTCGAATTACCAGTGTACTTTGAAATTGCAATCAAATCATATCTCAATTCAGTGCTTGAATTGGAATTCAAAACAAATTTATTGAAATCCAAAACCAGAGGAAACTCATAACTAGTGTTCGAGGAATAGCTCTGAGTGTTTGGGTTTGTCTTCAATTGCAATATCAGTACATTTGGTGGGAATGTAATACTTATCTCTTCGTTAAGACTGACATTAGTATCACATTCAGAGCAACAAGGACTGTCCTTTGAGTTCATTTTTCTCATTGAAATATAATTATCTAAACTATCCTCGAGTCTAATGCGTGAATCATATCCTTGTTGTTTAATGTAAACACTTTTATCAAATTTATGTTTTAGAAAAGGATTGAAATATTTTGAGACAATACTATCAGGAATAGAGTCTGTAATAAACATTTCATAGATAAAAATATTCTGCTCTGAATTAACTGGAATAAAATTAATGCTCTGAATAGTTTCTTGCTCTTTTTCATTGAGAGGAGAGCTCATATTCGCACAGAAATGTGTGAGGAATTCACTTCTAATAGTTTCTATTTCCTTATCATTAATACTTAGAAAAAGAGGAATTCCAAAGAACCTTTGTCCTTTTTTCATTTGCACAAATATTTGTTCGGGATATTCTGGGTCCTTTTCAAAAACAAACAAACTTTCTTTTAAATAATCTAGATCTAATAGAAAACCTAATGAAAAAATGTTCAAGATTTTTCCTTTAACTATTTCAGTAACAACCAAGTTGTCTTGAAATAAATCGAGGTCATTTTTAACAGTTATTCTCAGATTTTCAATCAAATCTTTCACCAAGACTACACTGGAATTCAAGTCGAGTTCGACAGTTAGGGGTTTGTTATTGTCCCTGATCAAATGTATAATTATTTTAGTGGTTGTCTTATAAGTTTGAGGTAAGGTAAGGACAACAAAGGGGTCATATTTCTGAAGTAAAGTGTGACCGCAATCACAGCTCAGTTGAAATCTTTGGTATCCGTGAAAATTCTGTGCAATAAATGTGTTGTTGTTTTGCAAATAGTCTTCATATGAGTCGTAGTCCGCGAAGTCGTCGACCCGTCCCCTCTGTATTTGGAGGAGTTCTTCGTGAAAACGGCTCAGCACTGAAATCAATAGCTCTGAGCAGTCGTTTTGACCCCAACCCGAAAATCTGGTAAAAAGTTGAGAAACTCTACTCTTAAAGGCTTGTGGAGAGACACTACTCGACTGTCCCGACCATAGATTTTCAATTAGCTCTGAGTAGTTATCGATTAAATTGTTTCTTCTAAAATAGCCAGGTCGTGTTTTGCAGGGGTCGAGGCAGAAACGGGTCAATAACTCAACATTGGACAGACATTGAATACAACTATTCATATAACAAGTATTTCCAAGATTTTGAAGTCCGCAAACTCCAGGTGCATAAACTTGGTAAACTTTATTACTTGCTTGTTGTTGTGGCAGAGTTCGAGTCGATTCTGCTGTGTGGTAGATAAGCTTGTTCAAAATCTTAGTGAATTTTCAAACAAGTATTTACCACTGAATTGGAGTTTTTTTTGATTTGAGTTTTGTTTTCTATAATTTGTTTTTCGAGGCTTCGATTCGATCCAAACTTCTGTAGCTTTTGCTTCTGTTCAAAATCAATGCCAGGGTTATTTTTGTTTTTAAATTAACTTGGTCAGTAAATTTTACCATTAAATTTATTCTCATCTAATTGACTATAATTATCTGGTAAGTATGATTTGTTGTCCTCATCAGTGTTGAAATTTTCCAATTTTGGGTAAATGTGAGTGGTAATTGGCCCCATCTCAATTTCTTCAGCTTTTACATATTTTAACTTGGCCTTGGCATTCTTACTTTCCCTCTTTCTGAAAATTTGACCAAAAATCGACCATAATCACATAATAATTATGATAAATAAAAATATTACCTGTTCTTTTTCTTCCACATTGAGGTATTTCGCTGTTTCGAAGGCTTGCCAAGGTCTTTTTGTGGTTCTTTTCATAACATAAACAGTTAAAATAAATAAACTTAAAAATTTTAATAATAAAAATAAAATTAATACCATGGTCAGTTTTCTCTTTCTCTTCACTTTTTGCACACGGGAATAGACTATTGACAAACTTCATCATGCTCACGAATTGCTGATAATAAATAGTGTCACCAAAAATGTGGAAACAAATTGACCAAAAGCTCCCACGTATTTGATTTCTTCGGACTAATGATAGCATTTGAAAGTCACATACATTCGAGTCGATTGTCTCAATGTGTGAGTAAAATCATTTTATGAGTGAAATATTATCAAAACATTTTCATACAATTTATATGACTTAATGTTTGATTGTATTGCTATCTATTGCTCAAAATAGTAGTAACTTGCTTGATACATTCTGCGATAATTGTTCTTATTGAATATAGAAATGTGGGGAAAGAATATTATTATGGTAATAATTTTGGTAACTTAATTCATACTAGGTAACCACTTAAGTAATAAAAGGGTTCATTATTTTGCCAGATAAATTAATTTGGAAAAATAAATAACGTTTAGATATTAACTTTAAAAATATATTAATTATTAATTTAATTAAATTATTCAAACATCTGTTTGTATCCCATTCTGAGAAGTCCAAAGACCAAGAGTATAGTTTATATTCCATCTTTGATTCTTAAAACTCTGATTCTTAGAACAATGATGAGCCGGTTAATTATCTTGGTAGTTTTATACAACAATTTATACCTGTTGACGAATGGCCAGCAAAGTCTGCAGGGACAGGCCATACAGACACCACCGGGTGTGTCGGCTCAGATTTCGGGACGGAGTCCAGCACAGGTAGCGGATGTGTTATTACAATTACAACAAATGAGTTCAAATGTACCAGCTAAAGTTTCGCCACAGGTTTCCGCGGAGGATAGGCTTCGAGCTCAGGCGGCGGCGAATGTTCTGGCACAGTATGGTTCATCTGGCCAGGGTCAAACATGGGATAAGAGTTGGGACAGGAATGACGACAAGAATTGGGATAAGAATGTGGACAGGAGTTTGGATAAACCTTTGCCTTCAGAATATAACCCTGATACTGCAGCTTATTTGGCACATTTAGCACAGCTTAATGGACAACCAAGCCAATTAGACCCAGTAAAAGAGCAATTTAAGAATAGCCTTAATTCTAGTACCGGACCCTCCATCACAACATTTACTGAAACAAAAATCACCAAGATTGATTTGGGCAAGCTAAATGAGTTCCAGAACGAGATAATCCGGCTAAGTTTGATACAAAAGGACATGGATAATCTTAAAATACAGCAGTCTCAGAGGTATGAGCAGGCGATGGCAAAAGCGCGAGCTCAAAAGTTTTACCAAGACCAAGCTCGTAAAAAGGCTCTTGAACAAATGAAGTTGCAAGAGCAAATAGAGCAATTGCGCAAAAGCTACGAAGAGGCGCAGGCTCAGGCTAAGTTAGAAGCTATACAGAAAGTTTATGAGAATGATCAACTTGAAAGAGCTAGAGCTGATGCACTTTACCAGGCTAAACTTTTGGAGCTTCAAAGAGCGAAAAATGAGGTCGAGGCTCAAGCTCGAGCATTAGCCCAAGCACAGTTAGAAGCGAGAGCTGTGGCACGAGCCCAGAATATAGCACAGTCTAAAGCTAGAGCATTAGCCGATGCACAAGCTCAAGCAATAGCTCAGTTGCAAGCTCAGGCTCTACTTCAACCTAATGGAGGTCAAATAATTGCGCCCATGGTCAACCCTATCAACACATTGTTGAACAACTTATTCAATGGCCTATCGAACATAAAAGCACAGCCTCAAGTTCGCGTTAAGCCTGTGCCACCTGAAATTCTGCAAGTCTTCAATGCTAACATGCCTAAAGTGCCCACAAAAGTTGACCTTGATAAGCTGCGAGGTGTACAAGAGCTACTTTACCAGCTAACTAATGCTAACGTCGATGGCTATCAGAAGAACCCTCTGATTTCACCCTTGAACTCAATGCTAAACTCAGTCGATTCTATTCTTGGTGACCTGTTAACTGTGCTGCTTAATGAAGGACAGACTGAGCAAGCATCAGCTTCAATGTCTTCCCAGCCCTCTCAATCGGCTCAGCAACCTGGGCAAATTGCTCAAGCACTTAAAGTTGCAGCGCAGGTTCCAGCACCTTCTGTGTCAGTATCCGTACCTGGAGTTCAGGGATAGCCTACTGCTGTTGAATAGCTTCTAGTAATTTGAAAAACTAATCAAATTTCTATTTAATTGATACTTTTTAAATTATGATTGAATAAAATCAATTTTGTTGTTATCTGATTTTGAAAATGTAGCAGTTCTTAAATTGGACATGTGCAAGATAATCTGGATTGTAGGTCAGGGTAATAGTACCCGGCTGTGACCACCTTGCTAGTTTAAATTGCAACAATACGTGGCATACGACAATATGGGGCCTTTAAGTAAATTAAGAAACCTGATCATTTAATTACTAACAATTAGCGAATCATAAAGCTTTAGGTATCAAGGGGATTATGCGCATTAAATTAAGCTCCATTTTGTTCGGATTGTTGAAAACCATCTGGTTCTTCCATTTTGTTGATAATTCAATAGATTGCTGGTTGCACACTAAAATGAGCTTTTTTGCAAGTTTATCAATCTTTTCAGTAGTTTTGCTCAATTATCTAACTCTAGTCCGACCCAATCCATCGGCACAGTATGTGATTTACCAGCAGCCACAACCAGCGGCACAGGTTGTGTATCAGCAGCCACCGCAACATGCCCAAATAGTTTATGCACAGCCTCAGCCTCAGCCTCAGGTGGTGTACGCACCGCACCCACCACCAGGGTATCCTCAACCGTATGACTATAATGCGAAGCCTCAGTATGGCTTACCTCAAACGGCATCAATTTTGGACCAACAGCTGCAGCAGATGGTGGCTTATCAGTACCAGATCCAATTGCTCAAGCAAATGCAGCAGCAGCAGTTGCTCTCGAATTTGCCTGAGATGATCAAGAACAATAGACTTCCAGCCGGACTCGACATTAACCAGTTGTTGTCTCTGAGGGAAAAAATTGCCAAGATCAATTCGCTGAATGGAACTCTCAACACCAATGTCACAATTCCCACTCCGAGTCTGCCGATTGATGGCTTGTTAAAGAACCTGGGCAATCTCCTGACATCAGTGCTTAATGGCCTGACCGGAGTGACCGGAGCTGCCGGTGCAGCCGCTGGCAAAGACCCGAATGATGTTTTCAAAACAGTAGAGGATGATATGCTTAAGTTGGCCTCGATCAAAGGACCAAATGATCAGCCACTGGTCAACCCATTGAATTCGTTCCTTAGTTCAGTGGCTCCAGTTCTCAACACGGTGTTAGGACTGCTAGGTCCTTTAGGAGCGCTGGGGTAAATGAAATCCAAAATAATTACCCTGTATTGATTGTTAATTTTTTCATAATTTTTAGAATAGAATAAAGTATCATGTAAAATTTGGGAGTTTATTTTCTCAAAATAAAGTTTGAATTGAATCAATCAAGATAATTCATTTATTTGACACGTTTCCAAAACTTGATGGCTGTATTGCGCGGTCGGTTCTCTGCCTGAGTTCTGTATAGCCAGAGGTGATTAATAGCCACTTCCTTTTCGTCACTAATGGATGTCCAAGCCCCTTCTTCCACTTTAACCTCAATAGTGTTTAACTTGTAGTAAGTGTTTGGCCAGAATATTGAAGAGGCCTTGACCTCGACAATTGATGACTGATTGGCATGTTGAATTTTGCCGAATGCTTCCGAAGTTCCTCCTTCTGCTCTGAAAAATAAGCCTGCATAATCTTTTGTTATTTCGGTCCATTGGAATGAAGGCCATAGCTCTGCTGGCGCCGCCTGTTTGGACAGTTGCGTATAGATAAAGCCAATAGGAACGGTAGAAACCCCAAATGATTTGAGCTTGTTCTCTTGTTCTTGCAAAAGTTTTGTATTGTTGTCAGCGTCAAGTTTCAATGCTTTTAATTCATCTTGCTGTTTTGCCACTGTTTTGGACAGTTTATCCACCTCTTGGCCCAACACCTCTTTAGTGGAGGCTTTCTTCTGACAGACAAACAAATACTTCTTTTTGCAGGAGTCGTCTGTCCACTTGCCCAGGGTGCTCTTACCCAAGGACATCTGTACACAAGTACTTGTGCCGTCTTTGATGGCGTTTTCACCCCAGTTCTCATAACTGGGTTTAGAGCCGTCCACCCATTTGAAGGCCTTATTAGAGTACTCCAACCCTATCCACGCATTCTCTGAGACTGTGTTATACTTTTCCAAGAGATTAGATAAGAAGTTCTGCTCCTCTTTAGAGTTGATTGTTATTAGGGTTGAAGTGCTTTCCAATTGAGAACAGTTGGCCTTCGCCTCATCTTCTGTGCCCTTTTTGCTCAGCACTTGAAAACATTTGGTGTTCGAATAGGAGGTCCAACCGGTGCCACATGAGGTCGTTTCGGTGTTATTTGGCTTTTGATCTAGATAGGTTAATTGATTAAAATTGCTGGACTTTTTAATAAGAGTGTATAGGTACTTTTCAATTTTTCGACGGTATCTTGCAAAATGCTAATGTTTCTGGCGAAGTGATCCTGTAACTGTTGAAACTTGTAGTCCCATTTCTTTTCAAGATCAGCCAGGTCATCGGCATTCGTTGCTAGTTTATAATAAATTAATATTTTGAAATAAATAACCAAGACAAATAAGCTTACCTGCAAAAATAAAAGCAAAAATTATAAATAACCTTAACAGTGCCATTTTGAAATTGATACTTTGAAACTATGTCGATTTCTTAAATACCATTAGAACTTCACTATCAATCCTCATATCAAACACTTGAGGCTGGATTAATGAGCAACCATGACCAAGGTTATTGTATCCAGTATTATTATTAATATATTATTATATTGCACATAATTTGGTTTTTACCTGCGAAATAAAATGTGTAAGTATTCAACGGAAAATTACCTTGTGATTATTGTAAAGGTAAGCAAGCAACTCAATTTCATGGAGTATAGACGGGGCTATGCTTGAGCTAGGGGGTTTACCAAAATATTTCCACTCAGATTGTATATGGGCTATAACCCCTTGGTTATCCCTGATCTACATATTCTCCATTGATTAAACCTTGGTCACTCCCAAAATAAAAGTTATTTTGTGAATTAAATCGTTTGATATTTGAGTAAAGTTTATCTTATTTTAATTAAGAAGGTGTAAGCCATAGATAAAGGTACTTTTAGATAATAGAATGCTTCATTTTATAAACCTGGTACTCATCACTTAAAGGTTTAATCAAAACAAAATGAGATATTTAACCGATTTTATTTTTATGAATAATAAAACTAAAATAACTGTCAATTTTATGACCTAGCAATTAATATGCAAAGAAAATTCGAATTTATATTATAATTTAAAATTTGCATTCTTAATTTAATTCCAATATTAATTTTTTCAAATATGCTTGTTAAGCGGAGTTTCTTTGGCCATGAAAACCGAGTCTAATCCAACGGAGGCTTTCATGAATCCAGTTACATGACCCTGCACATAGTCGTAACCCTTGCCTTGAATGATATCACCTGGAAACTTATGTCTTTTCAATAGGAATGTGATGAACTCCTTGTCCATAGTTCGCCACGAATTAGTTCCTTCACCATTTGTTAGCCTTCTAAATGATCTAGCAGAGAACTTCAACGTCAAATTGTACTTGATAGTAAGGTCGTCAATCCAATTTGCGTAGGATGAAATCTTGACAGAAGAATATGGGGGAAGACTAACGGTCTTAAAAATGCTGTAGCTTCTCTTTCTTTCTCCACCTTGCTCAACTCGCTTATCTGTTGTCGTCTGGTTTTGATGCGCATTCTCCTTAGAATTATTGACATTGGTCGTATTACTTTTTGAATTGTCTTTGGTATCTGTAGTCGAATGTGAGTTGTCTTTTGTATTGGTATCTGTTTTTGACTATTGAATTACGTTATTAAATGTACCTTGACTATATGCTTGTTAGATTTAATATTACATGGTCACTTGAGGTGGTTGATGAATGGGAGCTGGATGATCCTGAGTCCCAACCATGAGACGCACTTCCACCAAGGCTACCAATGCCTGGTATACTTATTCCAGCGTTGCCGCCAACATTCGAATTAGAGCCTGAGTGGGATTCGTCTGAATTTGAGCTTGATTGCGACATGGATTGGGTCAATGAAGCTGATATGGACTCTGATGCTTGATCAGTGAACGATTTGGTCTTGGTGCTTTAAATATAATGAATTTTAATTACTAAAGCTTTAGTAATACTTTTTAATACTTAGTATCTGTTACACTACTACCAAGCTCACTCCTCGAAGTAAAGGTATCCATGAATTGTTGTGAAACACCATATGACGTCGAAAATGTTTCAGTGATCTCTTTTGTGCTTGATACTTCATGTGTAAGGGTAGCAGGGGAATTATTGTTAATTGTGGTAGTGTCAACAATGCTAATTTGTTTTTTATTGCCAGCTATTAATTGATCAAAAGTCTGGTCAAAATCAATTGATGACAACTGAACGTCCAAGGTATAATTCAGCTCTTGAATTTCAAAAAGTAATTTCTCATCTAGGTTTGATTTCAAATCAACAGGATCATATAAGCCAAAGCCAACTGACATATTTTTGCCATCATTATACTCAATAGCTCCCAAGGTTAAATTCTTGAAACTCGAACGTATAACAAAATAAGCTAGAAAGAATAAAATATTAAGGTGATTTAAATTTTGTACAATTAACTTGCTTGTATTTTTATAAGGGTCAATTTTCCATGTAGAAATTGTATTATAGTCTTTTAGTGTGTCGTCACATAATTCTTTGCCTATCTTGGTCAAACCGTCCTCGTAGCATTTGAAATTGCCCAAATACTTTTCCGGTTCGAAAACAATTATCTTATCAGAATCAAATCTTCTAATTTGGACTTGGTTATTGTCTGCAGGGGTAAACATGAAATAATTGGACGTTTTATCCCTCAAATCAGCATCCACATATGTGTTAGCACAATTTGCTTCATTTTCTCCATCAATTTTACATTTGCCCTGATCATTCAAAATAAGTGATTAAGGTAACTTTTAAACTAGATTATCAGTGACCAAGTGGCCAAGTTCTTCCGACTCAGGGGTAAAGGGAGTATTTTTGTAGGTGAAAGGCAAATAATTACTATTTTGAAAAATGGGAAAGTTGCAAGTAAGGTAAAAAGAAGGAGATTTCTGAACAAGGGGTTCTCGCCAAACTCAAAACTCAGAGGTATTTGGGCTTAACCCCTTGGTCATCAATGCAAGATTATAAAACTTTACTTACATTACCAAGCACATTATTGGCAAACGTTTTATTTTTAAACTTGGATATTAGAACATAATAAGCTCCGCTGAAAAAATCTGATTGAGTGCCGTTTGAAAAATTCAACCTTTTATTCGGTACAACGTCCTCGTTAACATTATATTCCTTCGCCTCAACTTTACTAGCTAATTTCTTATTAACTTTTATCTGGCAGACAGTCGCACCTAGATTATCACATTTGCTTTTGGCAATTGAGCCAACAATGCCCTTGTCCTTCGAATATTTGGATATCATGGACAGACATTCATCTTTTAAGTGCTGACCAGATAGCTTTGTATCAAGGTCTTTGCTGAGCCAGGCATCAGCGCTTAGGTTAGAGTATCTCATCAGGTGAAAGGACCAGTACCTCCGTTCCTCTTCACTGGTGATATTAAGCACTTCTGAGCCGAAGGCGGTTTTGCAGTACTCCTCCGCCTCGTCATAGGTTGCGGTGAAGTCGAAAATGTAGACACATTTATAGTCTTTGTATCTAAACCAACCTAGATCACAGCCATCAAATTGACCTGAGCTTTGGCTTTTATTATCTGCACAAGAGATTGCAACTAGGGAAAGCAAAATAATACATAATAAGAATAAAATATAAGCAATGTAATTCTTAAATACATGAGAGCAAAAGAATGGCAAATAGTGTGTAAAATAGTTTCATTGTCTCCGAGTAATTAAAAAAATAAAAAATAAGTTCCACTTAAATACCTTGATTAATCCTATTGTTTTAATATTTTTGTGACTTTGTTACTTAAAAACACCCCATAATTGATAAAGGTTATTGTTTTAAAAAATCTATTTTTGATTTTCTATTGTTTATAATCAATATCTGATCTGAACTTGAATTTAATTTTGAGCATGATTGAAAACTTATACGTGACTAGTGTTGGCAAAAATAGAAATTGCCTTTTTCATGTAGAATGATTGCATCAACCACTGATGCCCAAAGGGTGGGGGGGGG
>JAQGCS010002210.1:0-10813 GCA_034702105.1 Fuscozetes fuscipes
AGTGGTCGGCATTGTTCGGCGATTGATTTCGGTGTCGACTAATTCAATGAAAGACAAGAGGAATAAGTCAAAGGTGACGATCACTTAAATGAAAGTATATTCGAAGTTAAAGAGGGGTTCAGATCTGATAATTAATTTTTTGCTTAATTAAAATCGATATTTGTTTTGATCGATAGGTTTGACAGAAAGATAGCTTTGAGACAATAGTTCTCAAATATTACGATAATCTAATCCACAGATTTGCGGTCAAATCAGTGATTAAACTATTGGCCAAATCGGTGCCGATTTTTTAATCAAAGGAAAACATATCAATTAAACCAGAAATTTGTGGCAAAAATTAATTTAATGATTGAACTGAAAACTAATTTCAATAGGACTTGGGTTAAGGTATGTCCTCTTTAATGGTAGAGTGTGGCAACAAATGAAGAGCACATACCGGCAAAAGCCTGACTGATCGCAAGACTTAAAATTGCTCCTGTCCACCCCTTCAACCACCAGAACAGTAGTTAACACTGTTGTTAATAATTGTATTGATTTCATAATTTATTCATTTGTTTACTAATCGAGTAATTAATGTGTGTTTTGTTTTGAAAACAGGTATTAATTAATTTTTAAAATCAATTCAAACAACAAATCATTGATTTAATAGTGAAATACACGTATGAATGCAAACACTGCAGACTTTCAACACTTGGGTTCGTTCACAAAGTATGTAAAGTTCTATTGAAGTTCAAAGTTTGAATATTTTAACAGGAAAACTTTTCTAAACTTTTGATCATGGTTCATCACTTTTGTTGTAGTGAGTATAGGCAATATTCACTTAATTCAAGTGCGGCCCTCACTGTGTGTACAACACATTCAATTAATTGTCATTATTTTTTTCCTTTTTTTCTGTCAAACAAAAATAATTACAAGAAATGTCTCAAACAAATTGGGACCTGAATCACCCTTTCCCATCAATTCGGCGCCGGTCGAAAACAGTCACAACAACGACCAGAACCACCACTAATGTTGATAATAGAATGGATGAGCTGTTGGGCAAACTGAGGGCCAATTCCTATATATATCGGCGACAAAATTTCGAACCAATTGATTGGAGTTTCAAAAACGTAGAAATCAGTATTTCTTCTGAATCTTCTGATGATTCGGATGACACTCAATCTGATGACAAAGAAAATTCTGTCATTGAAGAGGCCCGAGGCGGCACACACCTCGAACTGGTAAGTATTTTTTTTAGTAAAAAAAAGTCTAAAAAATATTTCGATATCCGATAAAGAGCTGACTTATTCTGTTCTCTACTCCGAACAACAGCCTCGACATTGGCCAGAAGTGTCTCTAAAGTCGCCGGGCATTGAGCCCAGAAACAGTTGCGACCACCACTTGTCGGCGCTCCAGTCTTTGGACTCAAATTCACAAATTGAGGAGTCGGTGGATGAGAGCCAAACACACAATACTTTCAGCCCTCAGACGGCTTCCTATTCGGCTAATAATTACGGCGATCATTCCGTATTCGCGCCGGTGTTCATCGGTGGGGGATCCACATATAGAAGACCGTCATATGCGACAGCCATCCATTCTACGCCACTGACGCCGTCTGCTTGGACCTCAATGTCTAACGGTGTCCCGCCAAACCCCTCTACCCCACCCCCTCTTCCACCGCGAACTAGGCATCTGCGCAACTCGACACCTATGTCGTCAGACGTGTCCTCTCCGCAGAGCCGATTCGCGCCCACATTCATAGTGATGCCCAACAGCTATGAAGACCAATCACCATCACCTCTGCCGCCCCGTTGGCAAACATTTTCGGAACTCCCAAGCAATTCCAGTCATTCGAGAGGCGTTCCACTAGAAGGCCAGAGTAGCAAACAGTTGCGTCGATCGCAACGCCGTCGAATTCCACCCCTTGAGTATTGGAGGGGACAGAGAGCAGTTTACAAGAGGGACAGTTTTGGCACATTCGTGATCGTAGGCGTAACTGACGGTTATAAGGATGTGCTTTAAGTTTAAAAAAATGAAATTTATTAGTTTTATTACTTTTAATCACATTATTTATAATCTCATAAAATGTTTTCTAAATACAAATATTTTATTAAAATGTTTACAAAAACAAAACTTTAGTCAACTTTTTATACAAAACTAATAAGAATTTACTAAAACCTGTCTCTCAAGTGAGAGAAGGCCTCAATCGCTTTAAATATATTAGTCCTGAGCTCAGAGTAGTGGCACCGGTGGCCAACTGAAGGACAGTCAAAAACCAATGGTCTGTAAAACCGAAAACAGGCGCCGACAGAGTGGTCGCCACTAAAGACAACTGAAAACCGGTATTTATTTTGGATATAAGGGTTGGTCTGAACTCTTTTGACATTTCAGTAGACATTCCTATCAATCGACTTAAGGTCTTCGGAGGGCTTAACCTTTGATTCATCAAATAGAGAGCGCCGGTAATTATTAGTGAATCTCTGGTAAGAATGAGAGCCGTCAACCAAATTGGGATCAATTGGACGACAGTTAAAGTGATGGTAAGCGTCGCAACTAATAGCTTATCTGCCATCGGGTCGAGAATAGCCCCCAAACGGGTCACACAGTCGTATTTGCGAGCGATATAGCCGTCCAAAAGATCAGTTACTGAACCGATGGCACAGAGGGTGAGGGCTATAGAGAACTGTCCATCAATTACTAAATATCCGATAATTGGAGTGAAAGCTATTCGTGTCATACATAAGATGTTTGGTAGAGTAAAGACCTTCTGTGGAAAGGGAGGGAAAACACAATTATGATTAAAGACATTATAATGAAGTTCTAGTTTTGGCCAATTAAATGGCTTTTAGGCAATAATTAAGTTTTGTTACATTATATCCCATTTTTTGATTATTATTTAATTGCTTTTTATTAGAACTTTCACTCAATTTGTGGTCAAATACTCTTTGATTTGAATTTTCTTCAGAAAGTTTTGGATTTTGTTTTGTTTTCCAAAGTTTTGCCGATATCTTAAGATTTCTGTCAATAGATCTTAATGTCTGCCATCGATGACAATCAGTCCACTGTCGGAACAATTGTGGTGATAGTCGACGGCAGAAAATAATCTGCATTTTTGTTGAATCTAATTGTGATTTAAGTCATTATTAAAGTGAAATCATTTCGTGAATAACATATGATTTTAGTTTTGTTTACATTTTTGAGTCACTCATTAAAGACGTAAAGCATTTCAATAAGTTTTGAACAAAACCCCAAACTTTTCTAAATTCAATTAAATTGTGTTTAATTAAAAGGACACTGAATACTAAAGACTAGCCAGCTAATTCAATTAAAATTCCAATAAATTACAAAACAATTTATTAATCATTAAAACACTTCATAACAACAAAATATAATCTCATTTCACACAACAATTAGATGAGAGGAAAGCCCTTAACGTGTGGCCATGTATCTGCCCGACACTTCCGCCAATTTAGGTGAATGAATATTTGTGCGTGCTTTAAACCGTTTGCCTCCCACTTCTACCTCGAACTGGGATTTTAGCAGAAAATCATTGCTCAACACCTTTCCCTCCGGGTGTCGAATGAAACCCAGGCAGACGTGCTTTTGTAGAGTAAACCCAAAACCTGTGGTTGTGGTCAGACCCACGGGAACGTCATTACTGTACTGTGAGTCACATATGAATATGGGTTCGCCACCCCAGGGCCAAATTGGCTCTCTCTCCGACTCGAATTCTTCCAACAGAAGCTGGACGTACCGGCGCCGCACACCCTCTACTTTTTGTTTAAGAAGTGCTGCTTTACCCAAAAAGTTCTTATCAAACTTTACTCGAAAACTGCGGCCGCACTCGAATGGAGTGGTAGTCGTGTCCAAGTCTTGGCCCCAGAAAGCAAAGAACTTTTCAATTCTGAGCGTTCGCATCGCAATACTGCCCGCGTGTTTCATATCATATCTGAAATTAAGGGACAGAATAAAGATTTTATTCGGGAATATGTTTACAGAAACAATTAAATAGAAGACATACTTCCTCCCGACGCGCAACAGAAGGTCATACACATGAAGGGCATACTCATTGGGTATGTATAAAACCCAACCCAACTCTCCAGTATGGGTCTGATTGCAGATTCGAACATTAGTGGCCAAACCGATAGACAGCTCTTTTGATGTGAAGAATGGAAATGTTTCCAACTCTGAAGGATCGGACAGTACTTCACTCAACACTTGTTTAGAGAGCGGTCCCATTACACAAATAGCTGTGAAGTGCGGCGATATATCTGTGATGTGAACATTGCTGTCGACGTTCTGCGCCTTAAGCCATGCCAGACATCGGGACTGTTGTTCTGTGGGACCAACTATCATAAAATGGTTGTCTGCCAATCGTATAACAGACACATCGTTCTCATAACCGCCCCTTTCGTTTTGCATTCCTATGGTTTGAAGGAAAAGGATAGTGTAAGTTGAATATTCAGAGCACAGCTATGCCGTACTGACCTGTGTTCACAATAGCGCCTACATTAATGTTTACGTCATTAGAGCAAAGATATTGTAACAGTTGTAAGACCTCGTCGTGCGGGGACCGCATATGAAATTTAGAGAAACTATTGTAGTCGAGAATAGCCACTCCTTCCCTACAGGCTTGGTATTCCACTTTGACAGCGTCCAACCAAAACGGCTTTCCAAACGACTGAGTCTCTAAAAACCTGTGCGTTGGAAAACCAGTACTACCACTATCACTGACATTGCCATCCGATTCGATAGCATCGGATGGCATATAAACAGCGGGTCTGTCGTAACCCATGATTTGAGAGAAGAGAGCACCGGCCTCTTTAAACCGGAGATAGAGTGGGTTCATTCTGAGCCCATGTCCAGTCTGGTAGTCATTGTGTGGATACGGATAATTGATGTTATATCTGGTTTTTGCCGGCACTTCTCTGAGTCGATCGAATAGGAATATCCTATTACTCTGTAAGGATACGAATCTTCTCGGATCTAATGACCAGAAGTCGTGGCCGAAAGTGTGCTCTTTTTTAGTGATGGCGTCTGCTATGAGACGTCCAGCGCCAGCTGCCAACTGTGGGGACACTGCGGCCGTTAACCAGTAGTTTCGTATTTCTGATACTTCTCCGATCAGTGACCGGCCGTCGGGTGTGAAGTTTTCTAGTCTGGTCACCAGTCGGTCTAGTTTGGCGCCCCTTAGGGATGGCATGACTGTTAGAATTGGATCCAAAATACGGTGGAAATCGTCCCAATTCTCAATGATCTTAGGCATTTCCTCATTTATTGCACCCGTTCTGTCCGTTTGTGGGAAATCTAAGCAAAATAATTGAAAATTTGAGTAAATTATTGGTAATTTTCGTTCAATTCAATGTATTTTAGGGTAAAATTACTCAAAATTTACTTTTTTGTAGAATTTTTGACACTTTTTCATAACCCGAAAGATAAAGCCTTTTATCAGAGGTCTGGTAAACAGTGAATCGATTGTCAAAGTCATGGATAACCGGCAAAGAAGAAGAGGAGGTATCACCAGATTTGTTGTCATTTGAGTTAAGTTCAGTGAAGGGCTGAGTGCACAGCACCTGATTGTGTACACAAAGTGTGGGTACTCTGACTCGAGTGACACTTCTTTTGGCCACAAGTCTGGAGAGATAATTGTTGGAACTGTTGACAAAATGCTTGCATTCAATCCTTTTAATGGTATGTGTCTTACAGTCAAAGAGTTCTGCATTTGAAATATAATTATTATTTATATTAATCTTATTTAAGAGATAATTGTCGAAGAATTTGATCCCATTCTTAGCCGACAATTCCTGTAATCTGTTCTTCTGTTCGTCAATATCTTCTATGAGTCCATCGTTTGGGACAAAAATTCCGCCTTCGATGCCTTCGGCGAATAGATTTGGATATCTTTTGCTAATCTCTTTTGCTGTCAGGTATTCGATGTCATGTCTGTTGTCAGTTGTCTTTGAGTTAAAAACCAGTTTAAGCGAAGATATTCGCCGAAGAAATGAGTCAATTGTAGGCCGACTTCGGGCCAAATATAGTGAACCACAAGTATTTACACTTAAGACTTGTTTACTATAATGGATAAGTTGTGCGACTCTGGGATTAAATACATTCAAATGACTTAATGGACAGCTGTTTATCAAATGTTGAGATACTGAGGAAGAAGCGGTTGTCTTATAATTGATGTCCCCTTCGGTTGCGTCAGTCTTATTACCCGTAATAACGACACAATTGTGGCAATAGTTTGGGTCTTCAGACAAATGGTATGCAATCGATAGTGTCGTCAAATCGTTGCCATATATTAATACTTTTGTCTCTAAGGGCAGAGTTTGTGTCGAAGAACTGGTCGATGAAGTAGTGGTCACCGAATTAGTGTCGTCAGGAAATAACTGATACGAACTTCTGATTTGCCGACAATTTATCACTAAATTTGATCTAACTATCAATGATTTTAAGCGAATTTTATTCATTATCTTTGGATCAGTTGATGAAGAATTGATTGAAATGTTATCTGACTTTTGTTTTGAAGTTTGTTTACATTTTTATTTTGAAGAACTTTAATGAGTTATTCAAAAATTACGTCGAATTTTATATAAATATATTTTATTACCAGCTCAACGAGAATATGGGTAAACAAACGGCAACTTTTTGTTCAAGCAATAAGCTTTTCAATGCATTAGTTTAGTACAAAGGTTTAGCAAGGATTGTACTTCTGCTGGCTCTCTGTTGCCGTTTGTTTATCCATATTCTCGTTGAGCTGGTAATATACAGCATGTTCAATTTTTATTTGCCGCTATTCTGTGTTAAGTGCAAAGTTAAGTATTAAATACGTGCAAAGATTAAGATAAGGGTCAGTGCATATTTCATCGAAGGGGGCTTTAATATTTGCACGCCTTAAACCCCACCTTCGGTTTTCCAAATAGCTTACCTCTTTGGCCCGTCGAGCTTGGCTATCCCAGATTATAAACATCATTTGGTTTATATAAATCAGAGTTTTCTAACTTTAATAGAAAAAATTGTCAAAAAGTTAGCAAGATAATAATGAGTACATATCGATTCAATCTCTGGTTGACAACATATGAAAAGTTTGGCATACAATCAGGGCTACCGAAGGGAGTAGACATTTACCTCCTTCTAGAAACTGATAATCTGAGGTTTGGCGAACTAGGGCTTAAAAATTTTGGAGGTCCACGCGTAAATTTTATGGGTTTTTCCCCATTGTTATTGATAGCACTTGTATTTATTCTGAGCGCTATTGTGTCTATCATTGTTTAATCTTATGTTCTTCAGCTCTAATAAGTCATGTTTTTAGTAATTATTGTTTAAATTGTATTTTGAGCTCCAATTGTAAGGGATATTGATTTGTGAACTAATGTTAAATAGTTTTTCATTCAATTATTAATCGGTTCCCCAACCGCTTCAAAGTGTGACGGGAGGACCTGACCTGGCCGAACCGCTTGTCCTCTCTCGCACTGTGGGAGAGAGGGGACAACTTATTCAACAGCACCAGTAGATTTGCACCGTTTAAGAGCTAGGGTTGCTCACTTATTTTAAGTAATAGTTCATTTAATGAATCTATTTTGGTATGAAAATTTAACCTGCTCATTTGATAAATTTTTGTTAAAAAATAAACTATTTTAAAATGAATGTAAAATTATTCTTTCAATTGTTTAGGTAGTTTAGTCGATCTTCTCAGCATCTATTATTTTTTACTAAAATCTACTTGCAAGGTTTTGGGTCAATCATATACATAATCAATAAAAGAACTTGTTAATATTATAATTACATTAAATATTACACAAGAGATTCGAGGCTAAATAATAATTGAGATAAGATTAAGTGATTTATTAAACTTGAATGTTTATCTCTAAATATTGAACAGCCCAAGAGCGATTTACTCAAGTAAATGATAAGCACTTTCACAACTATTTTAAAGTTTTTATTGATTCCAATTATGAATAAATTAGATTTGAATATAAAAAAGAAACTTTTATCTCAAATGTGTCTTTAAATGCAATCTTATTGTCAAATAGAGCATATTTGGGAAAATTTTAAAAACAACTAATTATGCAAGTTACCTTGTGAAATAAATTAATGCTATGATGAAATATTTCATGGCACATTAGTGATAACTTAAATATTCTACGCTTAATGGATGCTTTGAATGAATTTTGAAAACGATAAACAAGATAAGAATTAAAAAATATTACGAATTATCCGGTTCACTTAATTAAAATCAAATAAATTTGATGTAAATTGATTTAATTTCCCTTGCAAATTTTTCGATATAATCTGGATAAGAATAAAATAATGTTTTTAAAAAATTATGTTTTAAAATAAGTCATTATTAGAATATTAGGTAATAATTGTTATTATTTTAAATTTTAATAAATATGTAATAATTGTCGGAAAAATCTAATGATTTGCAAATCAATAAAATTTTCACAAAATTAGTTCAGAAAAAGAGTCGAAACAATGGAATAATTATCAGACAATGAAATTTACTTAATGTTAATATTCAATGTTAGCAGGATTATTAATAACACTACTTTTATCTGTGAATTAATTAGTGTTGATCTTATCATTAAGATACTAACTCAAACTTGGTCATTGTTAATTAAATGGTAAAGAAAGCTATGATGATATTTTTTTGTGTATTCTCAATTTAGCAAGGTCGAATGAGATTTAAATGAAAGGGTTGTCTAGACTTTTGACTACTTGTTTACCAAACCTTTGTGACCCAGATTCAACTGATGCACAATAAATGTTTTCGAAACAAAACTTGCTTAATTAAAAATTCATTTCCTATTGAAATTAAAATTCAAGTTCGCAATGATTTTGAAAACAATAACGAAAATACTTTACTTGTAATTAACAGTACTTTTTTGATGTCATAATCAGTGATTAAAATTCAAAAGTAAGTGATTTTTGTTGTTTTTTGTAAACTATTTGCAAGAGTATAAAAATGCGAACCATTTCTCAGTTGAAATCATTCAGTCTTTTACATCAATAGTCAGAAGAAGTGAAAAGAGTGAAACAATGAATAAGTTTGCGATTCTTTGTATCTGTTGTCTCGTTTTAGTCACACTTTATGTGAGGGAAGCTGAAAGTGGTGGCGGATATGGTGGAGGTGGCGGCGGTTATAGTGGTGGTGGTGGTAAAGGAGGCGGAGGCGGTGGCTATGGAGGAGGGGGTGGAGGTTATGGTGGAGGAAAAGGCGGCGGTGGAGGAGGATATGGCGGCGGTAAAGGCGGTGGAGGAGGAGGTGGATATGGAGGAAGCGGCGGCGGCTACGGTGGTGGAAAGAGCGGTGGTTACAGTCTAGGTGGTGGATATGGTGGTGGAAAGGGCGGAGGTATAAAAATGCATTCTGAATAAAAGTATGTTTAGCTCACTTATTTTGAATTGTTAGGTGGTGGTGGTTATGGTGGAGGTGGATACGGTGGTGGAAAGGGAGGAGGTGGTGGTGGATTCGGAGGATACGGTGGTGGCAAAGGAGGTGGAGGCGGAGGATATGGCGGTGGTAAAGGTGGTGGTGGCGGAGGATATGGAGGCGGGGGTAAGAATTGGTTTGAAATTTTGTTTAATATTTGAGTCAAAATACTAGGCTATGGCGGAGGCGGTGGTGGAGGCAAAGGTGGATATGGAGGTGGTTATGGCCGATAACTCCCAATTTTGAAATAAAAACAGTGGACTAGAATAAATTCCAAAGGACTAGGATTACATAAAATAATCGTATCGTTAAAATTGCCAAAAAAATACTTAAAGTGTAAAAATGTTTTATAACATATTTTCTTATTTATAATATTTTGCCGAAAATGTCTTTCATTTAATTTACAAATAAACACGAGTTTGAAAGGTTATATTTTTGTCTGTTTATTTTACCATGCTATTTTATTCATTGATTGAAAATACACACTTACTGATAAAATTATATGATTCATATGAAGTAATACTTGTCACAAATCGGAAACCACTCATTTGGTGACAACTTTTTTGAAATGCAAAGCAAAGTAATGCAAAATGCTTTTAAACAGATTTAAATGCATTAAACAACAAAAAATTAGTGACATTTTTTGTTTTGTGCGAGTTACCACCCCGCCCCCGCTTTCAAAAAATTTGAAAATTTAAAATTCATTGTTAAAGTCATTCTATGTAACAGTTTTCAAAGAAATTTTAAAGAGAAAAGAGTTTGAGGCTGTTGTAGATTCTAGCATATTTTGAGCTATCTGAGAGAGAATAATCATGATAAACAAGGATGTGCCCAAATCCTTGTGAGGGTTTGGGAACATTCTTGGGTGGATTGAGAGAAGCAAATAACTTTTGGCTATAAATGTAGTGACTATTAATTTGATCTAAAGTTTGTTTATTTATTTGTTCCATATTTTGTTAAATATGAGTATGGCTTTGATTTTGTCTTATCAACTATTCTTTCTTATAAACTAAATCTGGTTCTTTGAAAATTCTGGTCACTTGATAAGCCAGGAAGAACTGTAACTTTGATTTTGATTCTAAAAGTCAAATAAATTCAATTCAATTAATGAGTTATTATTATATACAGTATTTCCCAAAACTTCCCGTATTGCCTTAAAAGATACAGTTTAAGCTCTTTATAGAAAGAATTTTATTCAATATAATCAATTACTGAAGAAGTGGTTCCAAAAGAACAAAAAATACCTGTTTCGTTGAACTTTTTGATTAAATCGTAAATAGTCATTCTTCCTGGATGTTTTGGCCATTCAGGAAAGCGATTTTTGAGAATTTGAATCACTTTTGAAACACTTTTTTCGGCGAAATAAATTCCAATAATTAAAATTTTAACCTCTAATGACCA